>JADGIG010000012.1:0-54415 GCA_018985235.1 Sanchytrium tribonematis
AAAATCCCCAAAAACAGTACCAATACGTAATTTAAAGCAATATCTAAACGCATCTGTACAAAAATATGTTGAGAAGAACGGCTCTAAAATACGAAAACTGTTGAGAATGAATTTATATTCTCACAAGTGCTATAAATGTGGATCAATGCGAAAAAGAAATCAATTAAAGTTTGAAGTGCATGAATCTTGTAAACAATTAGTCTGCAAAACGAACAAGCAGGGCACTATAGGTTGCAATGATTTGAAACTTGTAAACATTACATCTGAAATCAAAGTGTTATCACTGACTGACATTCAGAAATTGCGACTAGTTCGAGTATTTACAAAATTTAAAGACCTAGTACATGTCAATATCAACGATTTAAGAAATCCTTTGGTTTAAGTGTAAATCTGGAGGCTTGGAAAAATCTTCGCGGTCTAACAAGTTGCAATATGCCTTATTCTGTAGATCCAGACGGATCTCCATTAAGTGAGACAGCCACAATTGCATTGAAATATCTTTCAAGATTTAATATCTATTATCATAGTTTAAGTCCTGATCATGATCTATTTAAAACTGTAGTTGAATACAATAAAAAAGGCCATCGCGTACTTTCAGATTTTCACGGCAACCTAACCCTTAAAGAAATTAATAATGGTGCTAATAAAACTGCTGGGATTGAGGATTTTGAATTTGATAGACTACAACTAGGTGAATTTGATTCCGTAAACAAAACAAAATGTTCAGTACAAGATCAACATCTAGCTCCTATATTAATGGGATTAAAGCCAATACAATTTCCGGTAATAAAAGCAATTCAAAATTTAGATTTGATCCCATAGAAACAACAAAAAATGCAAGCAAAAGCTACCAAATTTAATAATAATTTAGAACCGATTCTTTTCTTTTTTTATACCCAGATGGTGAAAATGGTATGAACAAAAACGAATCTAAGTATGTTAAAGAAGTCATGAAACGTCTGTTACATGAAGATGATCGATTTAGATCTGGCGCAGAATGGCAAGCATTTCATTTAGATTATTTGGAAAAGAAAAGATTACAATTTCAACAAATAAAACTACCAAAAGATCAGAATTCCCAGATCACAAAACAAATAAAACTTGTAGATTCAAAATATGATTAAAAAAGTACCAAATTAACGAAGATTACAGTACTCCCATCCCAACCAATATCCGTGGTGGTTGTCCAAATTTCCTACAATTAGATGTAATCTTAAACAGTAGATGAATCTAATAATACTGACTTGCATGAATATATAAATGATTTATAAAAAATAATGCCCATTTGTAGTTATTTCTGTCGTGGTGGATTTCCAATTTGAATCTATCTTTCTAGAATAGCAGCGAACAAATCTAAGAGAAAATTATCTTTTTTGATACAATCTATCCACCTATAATTATCTTCAAAATCTTGCTATCACCATATCTTCTAGAGTAGAATTCGGTGGGAGAAATTGAGAGTTCAGTCCATTAGTATGTATATCCAATAACTAATTTAGATGGAAATCAGTCTTTTTTATATCATTGAAAATCACAATGATCTCAGCAAAATTCTCTGTGAAATATTTCCTATTTGCTGTTAAAATTTGACCCAGTTGAGTTCCAAGGTAAAATTTAAGTTCATCTCAACCTCAGAGTAAAATCAACCAAAGTAGATCCGATGGCATTAAAGGGCAAAACAAGGGGGTCCAATCAAAAATAAACATCAAAAAATGGGTCATATTATTTCCCATATTGTAGTTGACAGTGAAGCACTGAAATTTAAAATTTTTTTACATGCGAAAAACATTAGATCAGCAGGTGTGACTTACAAATTCAAAAGCAAGAACAATCCTACTTAAATTAAAGTATAAATCATCGATGAACTGCTCCTTTGTCCCTAATATCTCTCGTTTTTGACTTTTTGATAGAGATGCATAAGGTAGAAAAGGAGTCGAGTGTCTTTATCGATGGAAGTACTTTCTTGTTAGACAGGACAACGTGCTCACCTTACCCTTCATAGGAATGCAAGTCACAACCCCACATTAACTATTTTTCTAGGTACAAATTCAATTGGGTCGTATTTTGAAGATGCACAATGTACAAGGTGGTCATATTGTTACTAAAGGGTCTAGAAATTATGTTTACTAATAAATTGATTGTCATTTAATTTTGAATGGAATTTCTTTTGTTCATCTCCCACATCTCGAAACCGTGGATAATTTTGACGGTCACTTTAGAAAATTTGTTGTGAACTAGTTTTAAAAGTAACTGCCATGTTCATTGAGACATAGATAACACATACCTCAAATTTTTGCTCGAGATCAAGTATGAGTACAGTTTTGAATTTGGGGCTCAATATTTAGTCAATAAAGTATCTATTGATTTAAAAGTTTTTACTCGAGGTAACTTCATGTGGGAAATTGTCCAAAAATATATTATCCAAGACACTGAATCGAAAAATTTGAAAATAAATTGTAATAAAACAATTTAGGACATAAAATAAATTTTTTGAAACTTTTGTATGACTCTTGACAGTGTCAACAGTTTCATCGAACTTCTTGATCATTCTCAGATCACTCAACTTTTCGATTTCTTTGGAATTATTTCCGACAAATCTGCAGTAAATCTGCAAAAATTTGCGGCATATCATGGACTGACGATCGAGACTCTAAAGCTTGCTCTACAACATAAAAATGTAGCAGTGGGTATAGAGAATCATCGGTTGGGCCAAGAATGCAAGTTGCAATACTTTTTAAAGACCGTTGGTGCCAATGAATGTCATTGGAGAGATTCTGACGATAGTCAGATTATTATTTCAGACGAAATAAAATCCGCGTATTTTCAATCGGTTGAAAGTCCTTACACAATAAGGACCGAAAGCGATTTGATTACATTTCAATTTATGAAATGCGCGATAGATTTGAAAATAAAAGAACTTCATGCAAGAGGAAAGAAAAAAGATTTGCTTCATATCATCTATACAATCGTCTTGATGAACTGGGATGGACCAAATATAGTAATTGTGAGAGATGAAGATTTTCTTAATCGAGATCTGAAAGTGCTGGGTGACTTTGGCACTGCTTTTCGGAAGTACGAAAAGCTGACTTATAACGAGTTTCGCGCTAAAAATTTGGATCCATTTTTTGTCTCCATGAGTAGTTACATAAAGAAAAACAAAGACGTTGGATTTAAAGTCAAGTGGAAAAATGGAATTACCACCAAGGTTAATGTTGAAGATTTGCTTTCTTACAGAATTTCTAGGTTTTGCGAAAAGCATAATTGTAGAGACTTGGAAGAATACAAATTACATATCAAATCAGAAAGCAATAATCAATCAGAGATAAGCAGCCGAATAGACTCAACTGTTTATAAAATACCGCCAAGTCATATTCTTAACTTTAAAAAGTTAAAACCGGCTGTGAGCCCTAATTTAAGCTTAGATGTATCGGAAATTGTCTCGAATGCTTCAGACAGAAATGACAAAGACTCTGTATCTTCCAAAGATGAGATTGCTGCCATTGACACTCAGAAACCTGCTTTTAATTTATTGGAAATTGGAAGCAAAGCTAATATAGATAATGGTTTGAATAAGGTGAAAAGTGTTTTAGACTTGACTGTGCCCCGCAAAAGAACTGGTCCCTCAGCTCAATCTTCCCGGGAACCACAAAAGAAAACAAGAGTGGAAAATTCGATAAAACCCTCGAAAGAGTATAAAGATCCTCCAAAAGATATAAGTCATATTCTTGTCGATGTTGAAACTGCCACAAAAATTCGTAAAAAAAAGATTCAACCCGAACCTATCAATATTACAAATCCTTCGGTTAAAAAATTTGGCCTTGACGCGATTTTGAAACCGATAAAAAATCTACCCAAATTACAGGCCGATATATCTGAAAATCCATTGGCCAAATCTAGTGCGGATTCAGAAGCTTCTAGATCTTTGACAGATATGACAGAAACAGCAAAAAATTTAGGGGGAAATACTACGAGAATCAATGAACAAACCTCTCAACCCCTTTCAAAAAGTACAGTAACTTCGCCATTAAATGATCCAAATCAAAATAATGTTTCGCTGATTAAAACTTCGCACAAGTCTCTACAGAAGAAGAATTTGCCTTTACACGATAAATCTGAAAAGTTAGAAAAAAATAATGCAGAAAGTATTGAATGGAAAAAAATTGCGAGTGATCCAATTCAGATTTCCAATCAACCTAAGAAGTCCCAAAATGTTGGATTTATAGTGATGACTTCGGAAGCACCTACGACATTCCCAATAAATGAAGCGCCAAATTTAAGCATGGAGCCGAGTGATGTGGAAAAAACAAAAAGTGTGGATGTCGAAAAGGTAGCTTCAAAAATGACAAATCCTACACTTTTGGAAATTAGATGCAGGCTCAATCAGGAAAATAATCACGCTAGGATCGAGAAAATAAGGTCTCGATTTTCTGATTCGGACAAACAAAAAATAAAAAAGCCCGTACCGGATCCAATAATCAATAAGATCGAGAACTTAGAAACTAAAAAAGTACAAAAATCTTACCTCAATAAGACTAACGTAAAGAGTGAAAACTCAGAATCCCTTCATGCCATTGATATTCTTAAAAAGAAAATGGAGGAAACCCATCACAATAATAACCCAGCACCTGAAGTTAGGGAATCTAATAGCCCTGAGACTCCTGAATTGGGCGAAGAGTATCTGAAAGTTGCAACGCCTTTGACACCAGAAACAGTAGAAGTAAAAGAGGTTCCAGAAATAAGTCTTCCACATTACCAGCAAGTACGAATTTACCTTCAAAAATATAATGAAGAAAAGAACGATGTGAAGACCTTTTTTACTACAAATATTTCATTGGATGAATTGTCGAAAATTCCTATTGAATTTCATGAATTGTTTCTCGATTCTATGATTGATACTGGTGATATTCGAGATTTGAAGCCAATTGTGTCTTTAAAGCTCTCGAGAAAAAAAATTCCTGAAGAATTCTACACTCGATCGGAATTAAAACAAATTGTGGGTGTACAAGAAAGTTACTTGTTTACGCTTAACCGAGACCACTCCAGCAATTTATTTTATATTAACTTTTTTGAAGCAAACGTTACAAAAAGCGACTTTGTAGAAGATGTCTACAAGTCCAAGGTGATTGTAGAAGAATATGACATTTACGATGCAAATATCTGGAAACAGGAATATTTGTCGCGAACTGTTTTTTTACCCATATATACCAAGCTGATCAGCGCGCATTCTTTGTGTTCTCCAAGACAATTGAGATATGGTCAAGTTTCAGTAATCGGTTTTGGGACAGAATTTGATATTTTGAGAGAATATTTGAAAGGGTTCCCTTCTTCTGTAACTGGAACGTCGCTGATGATTGTACCAAAATCTGGATTCTTTCAACATTTTGTGCATTTCGCGAATCCATTTTTGTTTTCTGATGTTTTTTTATTATTCTATTTGGAACAAATGTGGCACATAGAAGATACCAAGCCTTTGCTATTTTTCCATTCATCATCTGTGGTCGAACAATCCAATTTTCGAGTGACTTCTTTTAGTTATCTCGAGGGACACTCGAAATTTTCTGCAGAATATTGTGGAATATATACCGTTTGTCTCTCAAATTTCGCAAAATGTGCTTACATCGTCACAAATGAAGATTCGGCTATATTTGAGTACAAATATTTTAAGAGAACGAGTATAGAGGATATCCCCATAGAATTTATTAATAAATAGATTTGTAAGGATGCAGCAACACGTCAGCTAACAGTCCGAACCATCCTACTGTTAATTCGAGGAATATGTCTTGGGTGGGACCATACAAACATGCACTTACAAACCCATGAATGAGAAATATTACTGAGCATACGTAGACTGGTGTAGCCATTGCTCCTTTTGTTTTGTGAGGAATCTATAAATTTCAATGACAAATTTTTTAGTTCGAATATTTTAATCATATCATGCACAGAGCATAATTCATACCTATTTAAAAAAAATTTTAAAATTGCTTGTCAATTATCACTTCATATTTTTTGAAATATCTCCCTGTTAAGCATGTTTCGCAATGTTTATGATTCTGACAATTCTACATTTTCTCCACAAGGAAGACTGCACCAGGTAGAGTATGCGATGGAGGCCGTCAAACAAGGTAGTATTTGTATTGGTTTAACCGTCAAAACACCCGGTGCCGAAGACGATAACGTTGGAATTTTAATTGCATTAAAACGATCATTTGGCCCTCTGTCTTCATATCAGCAGAAAATATTTAAATTAGATAACCATCTTGTAATGGGCATTTCTGGGTTGAGTAGTGATGCAAGATTACTAGCTAATTTTATGAGAAATGCCTGTCTAAGTCACAGGTAGATTTTTTTAATTTAGAGTAACTTTCACAAGGGAGTTGATGCCTCAAAAACTGATGAATACCATGCTTTTGAAAGCACAAGAAAACACGCAAACATATGGCAGAAGACCTTACGGCGTAGGTTGCTTGATTATGGGATACCATAATGATAGTATACAATTGTATCAGTTTATGCCAAATGCGACTGCTTTTCCATATCATGCAGTTGCCATTGGAAATAGATCACAATCTGCTAGAACCTATTTAGAAAGAAATATGGATTCCATTAAAGAATGTACTAAAGAAGAGGGAATCACTCATGGCTTAAAAGCTCTACTTTCTGGAGTTGAAAAAATTGATCAAGAATCAGTTTGCATTGCTGTTGTTACCAAAAATGGAGTAGAACTGCTAGAAGGAGAGAAATTGGCACCTTATTTGGCTCAGGTACAAGACCAGATGCAAGTTGAATAAAAAGTTAAATTTAAGGAGTAAAATACGGAGATGATTTTTTTTGGTTTAATTTTTACACGAGTTGACCGAGGTATTTACGATCTCGTTGTCAAAAATATAGAGAGCTGTAGAAATCTTTGCAGAGATCGCAGATATTGCTACCAATGGGAGACTTTAAAAGATTCACCATTTTGTTACACCTACAGTTTCGTGGAAACATCCACAAGGGATGATGTTGCTGACAACGGTACGTTTACAAATAGAATTAATCAAATACCCACGATTGATAATTATTCCGTTTCGTTACAGTTGCCAAACTCTGACTTGCTTCCTTATTTTAGAAATGGCGAAGAATTCGATAATTTCGACATATCAAATTGCAGAGATACTTGCACGAATGAACCCAAATGCATTGCATTTTCTGGATTGTCGTTTAATTCTAATTTATGTCAATTCTTTTATAATTTTGAATCAGAAAATGTTACCAACGTTGTTCATTTTGGTCCCAGTTACGTTTATGTTAAAAATGGAGTGAGTTTAGATTTGCCAAAAACTCATAATGAAAATCAACCAGTGGTAGATGACATGTTTACACCGGGATCGATTGCAGGAATCGTCGTCGCAGGACTCACGATTTTGCTCGGTAGTTGCTATGTCTTTTATCGTAGATGTTTGATGGTTCCGAAACTAAGAAGAAATCAAAATAATATTAATTTGGAATATGATCCGCAACACTCCATTCTTCTCCAAGATAAATCCACCACACAAGTTGATCAAGCTGAGTTGGAACGGAGGTATATCCCTAATATCACAGTTATTGAATGAAGTAATATTTATTTCTTAACAAACTCCATGAGCTTTGTGACTTTTTTTACCCTTTGATTTTTTTGCAGGGACACTGGGTGTGGGATGTTCTCTGGAGTATCTTTCCTGAAGAAACCCGACCGAGCTAGACAACGCCTCCACAAATTTTGCAGCTAAATCTTGAGAAAATGATTCCCTCACAACTGTTCTTAAAATATAAATATCTTCAGCACCGTCCGCTAATTGATAAGCCGGTACAATCCATTGATATTCTCTTAGCTTTCTCTCCAAATCAAAAACAGTAAATCCTTCAATATTTTCCTTCAACTTAAAAGTAACTAAAGGTGTACCATTGTCACTGCTAATAATTTCAAACATTCCCAACTTTTCGATTTCTTGAGCAAGATAGTCAGCGTTTTGACGACAACTAGTCATAATCTTTCTGTATCCTTCCTTTCCCAATCGCAACAAATTATAGTATTGGAGAATTGCTTGACTAGAAGACTTTGAGAAATTTAAAGTGTAAGTTTTTTCAACGCCTCCAAGATAGTGCAAATCGAAAACAAGTTCATCCGGTAGTTTCGAATGATCTCTGAACACAATCCATCCTTAATAAAAAAATATTACCTGCTCCTGGATACACGAGCCCATATTTATGACCACTCACATTTATAGAATAAACCAGAGGTAATCTAAAGTCCCACTCAAGATCGGGATATAAAAATGGTGCGATGAATCCTCCCGTTGCTGCATCAACGTGTATGCCAATATTCGTGCCATTTTTTGAATTAAATTTTTCTAAACGATTATTTAAATCTTTAACATCGTCAAAGTGTCCTGTATAAGTAGAACCAAGTAGAGAAACAACACCAATTGTATTTTCATCACATAATTTGACTAACTCTTCGTTATTACCATCAAATTTCTTAGGAGAGATTTTTGCGTATCTTGGTTCAACGTCAAAAAACTCTGCAAATTTCTTCCAAACAACCTGTACAGTACTTGCCATAACAATATTGGGATGATAATGGTCTTTTCCTTTGGACTTTCTCTCCCGTTGCCATAGTTTTTTCATTGCTAAAGCACCTAGTATACATGCCTCAGAAGATCCTACGCAAAAAGTCCCATTTGAACTTCCATTGCATTCGGGTGCATTCCATAATTTTGCCAGCATAGCAACGCATCGCTCCTCTATTTCAGCAGTTTGAGTGTAGCAACTCATGTCCGCGTAGTTTTTACTTGATGTTTCCAACAATAATTGGTTTGCTTCAGGTTCCATCCAATTAGTCACAAAAGTCGCTAGATTTAATGAGGGATTTGCGTCCAATGCTAACTCATCGTGAATAATTTGGTAAACACATCGTGCATCTGAAGAATTTTCAGGCATCTCATATTTCGGCAAAGTTTGTTCCATATATCTACCAGTATATGCGAAAGTATGCATATTAGAAGACTTGGCTCTTCTTGATGATCTTGAATTTTCTTTTGAAGTATCTGTAGTACCGTGAACTGTCATGTTAAGTTTCAAGGTTATCCATCCAAATGTTATAACGAAATTAGATCGACACGTTTCGATTTAGTTTCAGTATTATTTCACAGTTGTAGTAAATTAAACGCCGGATAGTGTGCTCTCTGCGGGACAATGTCATACTATTAGTCTTGTGCAATTTATTTGCTCGTATACTTATTTTAAGAATAATTTATTTTGGGGTATTCGGTTTTATAACTTGTATTCTACCCTTTGGAACGTACTGAAATTCGTCATGGCGACCATCTCTAACGGCCGATATTTGAAAATTAACACGCGGAAAAAATAATATAAATCCCTTTTCTAGCTGAGATATTCTACCAGTATTTCTGATTCCAACTTGGGTTTTGCATCTTCTACAATGTATGTTATCATTGGGGTCCAAATTGACAGACTGTAACGCCATTCCCACGAAAATGGCATTATTTTCATTAAATTCTAAAAACATTGTAGAATCTGCTATCACAACACCACAATTTTTACATTGAGCAATAAATACTTGGTCTTTCATTTCTAATTGTGTCTCAGGATGATGACCTTCAGATTCGTTTGTTTCCACTTTAATCATGTAATGAGTTTGGAATGCAAGGGATGTTTCTTATTTTTCATAGGTACAAAAGAATTATTACATTTGTCAATCCAAAGTGGTATCTTTATTATTAATTACTTGATTTATAGCTTGCAAGTCGTTTAAAAGTAAGCTCTTTTTCATTTGAGCATTCATGGCCATCAACGCCTCTGAACTTTTCATAATTGATTGTATTCTAGAACTGATAATCAAGCCATCGAGATAACTTTGTTCAACTGTCTTATTTCCAATTTTGGAATTTTGCAACACCTCATATATTGCCAATTCAATTGTTTCCAATTCTTTTTCAACTTGATCTCGCATAAAATGTCAAGGAGAAAATTTTGTACATGACTACCTATGTGAGCTCTAGAGAGGGCTACAGAGGCGTTTATATGAAGAAGTCAAGCAAAAATATTATGTTTGTTCCTGATAAAGATATCCTAAGCCCATCGAAAATTAAAAAATGGCTTTCTTGTTGCGATCTAGAGCAATTGCCAGATATGGAAACCTTGACAATGGCTTTGATTTGTTCCAAGGACATGCCACTTTTGAGTTACTTTGATGAACTACCTTGGGAACAAGACATGTTATTATATCACAAATTAGATCTTCCACCTCATTTTCAAGATTTATTAAACTTACAAAAGCAATTTATTAAATCAATCTACTCAAAACTCTTAAAGTCTGCATGCAATTCTCATATACAATTGCTGAAAGACAAGACTTTATTTCTAAATGCCTTTGTTATGATGAATACTAGGTGCGTTGCGGTACAGAATGAGGTTTTATTAATGAAAGGCTTTGACATGCTAAATCATAATACAAAATCAACAGTTGAACTTGACGTAGTAGATGGTGGAATAGAATTACGAAGTTCCGTAGAAATAGCAAAAGATGAACAAGTATTTTTAAATTATGGGCCTCATGATAATTTATTTTTACTCGTAGAATACGGCTTTGTGCTTGATAATAATGAAAATGATCTAATTAATGTCACTCATTACCTCTTGCCACTACTTACCAAGTCGCAAAAAATCTTATTAAAGGACAATCATTTCTTGGGAGACTATTGTGTGGGGCACTCTGGCTTTGATTTTAGGTCTAGAGTTGCATTACATGTGTTGGAACATAACACATTTACGTTTGAAGTGCTAGAATCATACCCTAATTTAATGATCAAGATTTTAGATTGCGCAATTCAAGACTATAAAAATATGCAATTCGGTTTGAGCTATTCATCTTATATTGAACTTCAAAAACTAAAATCAATCCATATGGAAATTTTAAAGTACTGGAAGGCCTATTTATTAAATGACTTACCAATGCATTTGACTTCAAATCCTAATTCTTGTAGATGAGCATGAGGTAAAATAATTCTGCCATCAAAAACAAAAGGAGGACTAGTCATCACTTCCTTTACTTTTCGGAAGTCACAGGCATTAAATTCATCCCATTCGGTAAGCAAAACGAGGGCATGAGCATCAATTACCGCATCCAGTGACGAATTACAAATAGTTACATTTTCGTGGACTTGATTAATAAAAAGTACATTCAGTCTTGGTATCTAATACACCTTCTGCAGTTGTTAAATCCATTTCAATTTGCTTTGCAGACACTTTTGGATCATAAATACGTAAACGAGCACCTTCTATAAGCAATTTTTTGCAAACTCTAATTGCGGGTGATGCTCTAGTATCTCCAGTATTCTTTTTAAATGCAAATCCCCAAATTGCAATGACTTTGTCAGTCACCGTGGAAAACATTGAAGTCACAATTTTCTCTACAAATCGATCAGTTTGATGATCATTCATTAAAAGTACTTGCTCCCAATATTTGGCAACCTCTGGTAAATTCAAACTTTCGCATAAATAGCAAAGATTTAAAATATCTTTTGTGAAGCACGACCCACCAAATCCAACACTTGCTTTTAAAAATTTAGATCCAATTCTGTTGTCAAATCCACAAGCGTACGCCACTTCTGATACATCCGCCCCTGTCTTTTCACAAATTGCAGATAAAGCATTTATACTTGAAATTCTTTGAGCTAATAATGCATTTGCTGCTAATTTTGACAATTCACTAGACCATAAATTAGTGGTGATAATTCTGTCTAATGGAACCCATTTCGCATAAATAGACGCAAGGGTTCTTACAGCCTTAAAACCAGATTCGTTTGACAAACTTCCCATCAGAACTCGATCAGGGTTCATTAAATCTTTAATTGCAGTTCCTTCGCTTAAAAACTCCGGATTACTTAAGATATCAAATTGATGATTACTACTAGACAAAATTCTTTCAATGCTTTCTGCTGTTTTGCATGGTACTGTTGATTTCTCCACGACTATTTTGTTGCCTTTACATGCCTTATTGATTCTTCTTGCTGACGCCTCGATGTATTTCAAATCAGCTGCACGCCCAGCACCCACACCTTTGGTTTTTGTTGGAGTGTTAACACTCACAAAGATGATATCTGCAGCATCTAAAACTGCATCAATATCTGTGGAAAAAAATAAATTTTTCCCTCTAGCTGCTAATACAATTTCTTCGAGACCTGGTTCGTATATAGGAATCTTGTCAGAGTTCCACTGGTCAATTTTTTCCTGATTAACGTCGACCAACGTGACTGTTATTTCTGGGCATAGATGTGCAAATACTGACATGGTTGGTCCACCAACATATCCTGCCCCGATACATGCAATTTTTAAACCCTTGATGTCAATTAAATCTTCTTTGCGCAAAGAATAAATATTATTTAAACCAGGTATACTATTAGCTCTAAAGTGTCGTTGCATTTGTTTCAGCAAATCTTGTTCGAAATTTAACTCGTATCATATGGTCACGACGTCCGCTACGGCGGCAATAGCAAGAATCAGGTTAAGTAGATGATCACTTGAAAAAAGTAATATTCTGGGCTTCAAATTTTATTAGTAGAAAAGACGGTCTTTAAACTTTTGAGCGGCCAAGCCTGTGTCACCCAAGCTTCATTCCTGTACGTTTTTAAATCTAATATGTAGACTTGGTCGCACCATTACCGATTTCTCAATTACTTTCATCTTGTCGAGAGTATATAAAGAAAATAACTCTAAATTTTAGATGGTACAGATTCGACCAATTCAGTTTTTAGAATCATTGGGACTTCATTCCGCTATTCGCCACAGTCGGATTCTTTTATAGTTATGCAGGAAATAGATGGTATCATCGTTTGCATGATGATCCAGAGATTCGCGAGCCAAGTGAGCAATTGAAAGCACCTCATTTTTTGGATAGGGTTAATGACGAGAAGATATTTAGCAAAGCTTTTAAAAAACAAGCTATGGAACATTAATAAATCCATAAACTAACTTCTGGCCAACACCAATTCGTCAATGCTCCCAATTTAGTTTTTGTTTTAGACAATTTCTATGAAACTTGACTTCTTTCGACAGGCTATTAGATCAAATTACGAGGTTCTACCAATGCTTTCTTTGGTAGGTTTTGGCTTTGGCTATGGCTTTTACAGATTGGCGAGAATATTGTCAAAAGATCCTGATGTTCACTTGAACCGAAAAAAGGCAAAAAGAGACGAGGACACATTCTTGCAGCAATAAAATTGATTGTTAAAAATGGTAACTCGTTTTACTAAATGTCGATGTCTAATTTATCGTGCATTAGTTTTTGGAACATTTCTGGACCACTCAAAAATTTCGATAATTCTTGCTGAATGTCTGCAGGACAGTCATCCAGACAAGGACTTTGACATTTGGAAAAGGTTTCGAATGTAATAAGTACACCTCTTCTGGACAAGTTATGGATAAGAACACTTTCTTTGTTGCAATATTTGGGTATAGGCCGACGAAATTTTCTGTTATGGCTAAAGATATTTGGATGAATCCCGTCGTGATTGATCATATCTACATTGAGACCAGCCAGCCATATCCCCAATAAAGCGTCTTCGTTGTTCATATATTTTAACCAACCATTCTGATCTTGTTTCACAAGCCAGTATAGAATATCAACACTTAAAGCATACCCAGCACCCGCCATATACTGCGGATAATATGAAGCTGTATACTCTTTGTTCTCCCATGGACCGCTTCTAAGAACTGGTGCATTTTTGTACACTCTTCCTATTACGACTTTCTGAGGTTCATACTCCAATAAAATGCTTTGCAATTTTTGAGCATTTAGCCATATATCCGTATCAGTTTTAAATATCCACTTAAGTCCTTTAAAGTTGTGCTTATTTTCATCAATATACTTGTAAATAGCAACCATTTTATGACTCAGCATATTATAGTTTTCAGATATGTCTAGTAAAATAATATCATCATTTTGCTGCAATTCCAGTTCCAACGCATTTTTGTCTTGAGAATTTAAATCGTTTTTACCGATAAAGAACAATAATTTCATGCTACTTGGCAAAGATTTTTTCCAGGTCGACCGTATAGCTTTTCTATAGTGATATTGTATCTGGGTTGTAATGGAAGGAATCACAATGAGTGTATTGAATTCCTCTTCCACCACTGGAATCTTTAATTTTGAACTTGTTTGAACCTCAACAACAGATGATACTGGTTTGAATAAAACATACAAAACAAACACGATTAATAAAACAATAATCCCTCTGGTAGTCATTGGACTCATAAATCTTTTGGATGGTTTGTCTTTCATTCTAATAGAATATTGAAGGGGGTCAAATGTTTTGAGAAACAAATATTATAAACACACCAATCAATATCTTTTGTGATGGTCACATTCGTCAAGACGTCATACAGATTCTGTAGATAAGACAATCAATATTTAAAATGAGCTTTATTTATTTGTGACAAATTGGAGATATTGGAGTACCATAAGAAGTACTTGTACATCAATGCAATCATATAATTGGTTCCGGTCTAAATTTCTATTTTAAATCGGTGAATCCTAACTATTCTGTATAAAAAGGAAAATGTCATTCAAAACTACAAATGAGACCTTTACAAGCAATCAAGAACAATTATGAATTACTTCCACTCTTCGCCATAGTTTCTGTCGCATTAGGTTGTGGAACTGTCTTGGCTTCAAACATCATTCTTCATGACAAAGACGTACAGTTTAGAAAAGTAAAGGAACAAGGCCGATTTATACACATGATAAACAAACAAGAATAAATACTATTTACCTTCTAAAAAATTGTTGAAACAACTTCATAATATTGAGACAACAATAAACAAGCCATAAACTTCAAAATGAGCTTTTCGCGAAATTTTAACAACAGCCGATTCATCATCAATAGCTTGGAAGTAAATGTCAATGCAAATATCACTCTCAAGGTTAGGGGCACACATATCGAAATATCAGGAAATTGGACTAAGTATGAACTTACTTACAGTCCATTGACACTCAATTTTACAGATACTCAATTGATAATAGAGAATCCCGCTAGAGATTCATTTGTCCTCAAGACAAACCATTCAATCAGTGATACAGAAATATTTCAGAATTGCGGTGTTGGTTGTTGGTCGTACAATGCAACAGCGTATTCTCCTGCATCTTTTCACACTACTGATCTTGCAATCATTTTAATATGGATAATAAATTTTATTCTTTAGACTCTGGATTATCTGGTTTTACTGGACAAGCATTAGACGCTCGTCCGTTGTTCTTGGACATTGCATCAGAGGGGAAAGGGCAACCAAAATCATTTCTGCGTAGCTTATGATGCAAATCTAATTTATCGGAAATTTGATAAATGGGAGATTCTGAGATATTGAGACTTTTAACGTTTTCTAGTTCTTCCGCAGTATATACTCGCATTCTACTAGATCCTGGATATTCGGTGCATTCACTAAGACACTGAGAATAACTCAATCCACTATCAAGTTTGGCTACAAACTTTTCCATATTTTTGAAAGGCACAAAGCCGTCAATTAGATGTAAATCAAGTAGTTCAGGAATATAAAACTTTTTCTTGTGTTGCGCGAGATGTTTTCTAGTAAGTTCATCCAGTTTAAATTCGATATTTACAGCCTCCAGTTCAGTCAATTCACTAGTAACAACAATATGTTTAGAAGAAGTTGTTAATATTTTTTTAGCAATAACAATAGTATAGGGTTTAATATTGTCAAAAGATTCCACCAAGTCGGTGAACAAAACAGAGCATTCTAAATCAGTAGGTTGTTTTGTGGAAATTCGTCGATATTTTGGTGCATCAAAAATCAGCATCCCGTTAAAGTTGATTCCTTGTAGGTCTCTTTTTAAAGAAGGGTTATGGTATGGACATTGACTTTTGGTTTGTTTTTGGTATAATTTGAAGTATTCGAGTAGTAATTCTGGTTCAGAAATCATTTTTAAAATTTGAAAACTTTCTCCTGAAATTTACAATGCAGATTAAGCGACTCCGTCACGAACTTAATAAAGTATATTGCTATATCAGGCATGAATGCACACTAGGTAAGGAAGGCGCTGTTTTGCAGCTAAGCGCGGGATCTGCTAGAAAATATGATAAAGAAGTGATGGTTGTACCATCATTGCGGAAATTGAAGACCTATCCTCGTATTTATTCGATGATGGGATATCCTGTTGCTAATTTAATTGAATTTCTTGAAGATGATAGGAGACAAAATATCAAAAGATTAGGACAAGTCGTGCCACAATGGAAAAAGTTATCGGAAAGAATGATCAAAGAAGACGAAGAGTCACAGGATGCGGGCTTATTGCTCAATAAATAAATCAAGATGATTCTTTTATATTTCAACCATTCGAAACTCATCCAATTTCCTTCATGCTGACCACGTGCTACTTAAATCATTGGTAATTTGTAGGTGACGTTAGTAAAACCGATAGTAAAGTCAAATGCATTTGGATAGAGCAGACTCACTTTTGGACACTCCGGTTCCGGATGAAATTAAGAATCTAATAGCAGGACATTCGTTCACTTTGGCATACCGCATTCAAAATTTCAAGTTGGCAGGGCAAATCAGAAAAAAGAATCCCATACATTTAGAGTTTATATTTCGAAATGGCGAGCACAAGAAAATTGTGAATGTTGCTTTCGATGGAATGTGGAAATTTGATGATGACCAGTATTGGCTAAAATTTAAAAATGAGGTACAATTTAAGGAAAAATTACTAATAATATTGAACAAGAAGCGAAAAATGTTGCAAAAGATATGCAGCAGAAATTATGAGGATTCTTTCTCGGTATACCTCAAGTATCCTTCATCCCAAACATTTTTATTGGTAACTGATGTTCTATTATTTTATAAGCCTATTTCTGAAATGGTAGATGAGATAAACTTGAACGATCTTAATGAATTCATAACTGAATATATAGAATGCGTTGATTTTCCGTCAAAGATGAGCTTCTCGAACAAGATGAATTTTAGGAAAAAGCTTAATGCAAATTTTACTCTGGTAATCTGCAAATCTGGTTCGGAAGTAAAAGCTTATAAGGTTTATCATTTTGGTAATGTTTGCTACATGGTTAAAGACTTCAGTGGTATTGATACTATAGCTAATTCGAAAGGCATGTACGACTTGTTTATGGGAAATGAAATCGTCACATGCATACAATTTGAAAGGGATGAATGTCTCTTAATGTTGAACGATATGATTCTAGAAAAAAAATAAATTTATTCATTTCAATTAGCTACTTATTGAATGAGGAATCAGGCTTCTTAAATCAATTTGTATGGCACGGTATTTATAGGCGATTGATGTTGAGGTGAAAGATCTCCTGCATTTAATTGTTCAGTTACTATAACATTAAGACTATTTGCCACTCCATTGGGTGTAGCAGGACTTTTCAAAATACTTTTTGAGCCTTTTCGTTGACCAACATTCAAATCAGTACTTGAAGAAAATTTCCGTGCAAATTCTTGGGACAAGTGACTGGATTTGGAGGATACTTTTCTTTCGATCGGTATTTCCGGAACAGGAGGTGCATGCTCATCGTGGATATCACTAAGATATTTTGACATCGACTCTTCCATTGAGATATGCTTTTCGCTTTGAGTGGGGCTGACTATCCTAGAAATAGACTTTTGCTGATTTCTATTCTTTGATATTGAGTATTTGATTTTTTTGAATTGATAGTGAATTCCATCAACCAAAAAACATTTTTCTTCTTGATCAAAAGTTGTCTTATTTACAATCTTCATCACAACAAGTTCAAAAACTTCCAGAGATTTGATGTCTTGAAAGAGAGTATCATATGCAATTATATCCGCTTCTTTCAGAGCTAATTTTACAGTAGATAAGGAATTGCTTTGAATTGCATACTTCAGAACGTTCTCCGATATAGATTTGTCTTGCAGAATCTTAACTATCGCCGCATGGCCATTTAATGCAGCCTCATCAATCGCAAATTTTCCAGCATGAATTGCATTAATATTTACATGACTTTTTAAATATTTGACAAGATCCAGATATCCTTTCCTGCAGGCTATATGAAGTCCATAGCTATCAACGATCAGGTCACGAATTACAGGAACAATTTGCCGGACTGCCATAACATCTCCACTATCGCACGCCATTAAATAATTTTGCAACTCGGCTTTGTTATCGTGGTCAGAAACTTTTGAGTTTTTCATTTCTTTTGATTGTTATCTTTAATCTTCTTAATGTGAAGTATTCATATTAATAATTTCCAGACCAATCAAGATGTTACAGCTTGATTGAAGTTATCCCAATCACTGCAAGGAAAAGCTCGGAGATATGTTTGACAATCTTTCTTTAATTTACCCTTTGAAAACTATTAAAAGAAAAGGGTGGGTTTTGCGTAAGATACCGAATGTTGAGAGTGTCGCGGATCATTCTTATATGTTGGGCCTGCTTGCTCTCACGGCCAAATCATATTACAAAAATTCCCAGATTAATTTCGATCATTGTGTTCAAATAGCCTTGATTCACGATCTAGCGGAAGCCCAAGTAGGAGACATTACACCACACGATGGTGTCAGCGAAGAAGAAAAATTTAATTTAGAAAAAAAAGCCTTTTCAAAGCTGCCCCAAGATTTACAGAATCTCTGGCTGGAATATGAGAAGCAAGAGACAATAGAATCTCATTTTGTCAAAGATTGCGATAAGTTTGATATGATTTATCAAGCTTATTTATATGAGAATGAGCACAATGTCAATTTACAGGAATTTTTCGACAGCGCTTCTTTTAAAACATCCATAGTTAAAGAATGGGTATCTAAATTAAATGCAACTAGAAATAAAATTGTTTAATATAATTGGCTGCTCTAAATTTTGGCGTGTTGCATTCCATATTTTGGTTTTGTCTCGATGATACCAGGAGCACTTCCAGAAAACCTCGAAGACTTTGATAATTCAGATACAGCTAATGAGATTATTCATTTTGTAATCTACTGCTTTATTTATTTGATAATGAGCATCAAACATATCTACAACCATCATAATTTAATTCATAATAGAACTATGGAACGACTACATCCAACTATTGTGAGACCTGTGAGCAATTCAACCCGAAAGCACAGCATCCAAACATTAGTTAATACAGAATCCTCTGAAGATTCAAGTGTCAAAACTGCGAGTTATGATAATATTCCTGAGACTGTCAAGCTGCAACACCTTATCTTGGAAAAAAATGATCAAATTAGGAATTTGGAATCAAGATTGGAAAATCTAACAACCGCAAGAAAAACTTCTATTCGGAATATGAGGTATATATTCAAAAAAGAATAAATTTTTCCCCATGAATTTCGCTACTGTGCTTCCCATTATTGACAAATGTCTTTGGAGAAAATATCTTATCAGAACAACCGAAAAAGATCTTTTATTTTACCTTGACAAGGTTCAATACAAATTCCAATGCATTGACGCTTTAAAATACTTAACTGAAGAGAAAAATTTAAAAAATTCTGAACAGCCTGAAACTCTTGTGATCCTGAATAGCGATGTCATGAATCATGATGACTTCGATCTGTCATACTTTATGAATCAACTTGCCGATAAAATAATACTATTTACCAACGAGTGTTCGAAAAAGGTAAAATTTGACATTGAATGCTCCCTCAGACCAGCCAAAAAACTCTATGATGATATTTGCGTGCATGAAAGGTCGATGTTTTTTACTTTATTAGAGTGGGCCAATTTATGTGCGAATAGTGGCTCTGTAGAAAACGAAATTTCAAAGAAGGAAAAACAACTTATAAACTTCCAAAAACCCATATGCCATCACCCATGTACAAAAAGACTTGGCAAAATACTTGATTATAATCTTAACTCGAATTCAAAATTTCCGCTTCCGAAAGGCTGTTTGCTCCATGGCAGAACTGGTTCTGGTAAATCCCAAATAGCAAAACAATTATGTTATACTGCAGGATATTACGCTATATTTGTCTACTGTACCGAGTTATATTGTAAATATGTTGGAGAAAGCGAAGCTAAATTGAGAGATTTATTTGCAGATGCAAGACAAATGCAACCTACAATTTTAGTTTTTGATGAATTTGAAGCAATATCGAAAGTTCGCGGAACAGAAAATGTAGATGACAGGATGCTTACATGCCTTTTGACAGAACTAGATGGTGTTCAGGAAAGAGGAGACATATTCGTTGTGGCTTGTGTAAGAGATATTAGCAAGGTAGACTCAGCCTTAAAGAGGCCAGGGCGCTTTGATTTGTTGATCGACGTTGAAAAATAAAAATGATTTAATCAAAATTTTGGTAATACTCAAGCTTAATTTTTCTTTTTAGTTTAAGTCTTCGACTAATATATTCTTGCAAATTGGCACAGTCGCTATACAACTTACTTTCCAAATGATCCTCAGTACCTTTATAATAAGGCGTTGCTTTCCAGTCCACTTGACAAGAAAGCCTTTCGCCTGTCTTATTTAAAACGGCCTCTGTTTTAGTTTTAAACAATATGGTTGGGTAATTACTTTGCAAAATGCTTTTGATATTATTATTCAATCTTAATATTTCCACTTCTGTGTAGACCGAATGCTTATAGTCTGACCTTGCTGGGACGATTCGTGGAATCGGTTTGTTCTGAATGGGATTAAAAATATGTTTTAATCGTGGAGGTATGTGTACTGGTTTCATTTGTAAGGAGTTTCTTTCTCATAATAGCTTTATCATTAAGCTTAATATCAAATTACGATAACATCGATCATCTGGCTAATATTTGTAAATAATGGAAAACCTTGAATGAAATCAAATTCAAAAGGATTTTTTGACACATGAAGTTGTCACTAATTCACCAAAATTGGAAAAGAAATGAGCCTTACGAGATCGAATACAATTATAGGGATGGGCCACAATTAAATGAAAATTCAGTCGATCCACCGTGCAAACATGATGGAAATGGTGAAATAATTAAAATGAATGATAAAATATATTTGTGTACACTCAATTTAGTATTTGTAATTGCATCAGATCCTCAGACCAAGTTCATGGATCATTCTTTTATTGAGTATGAAAATTGCACAATTCTAAATGTTGAAAAGGAATTTGCGATCGTGATATTATCGGAATGCATAAATACTGTAACCAAGTGTAACCCAGAAAGATTCAATATGCTTGAATTGGATATTTTTGATCGTATTCCAAAAAGAAAATACAATGATCAACTTTCAACGGACGAGGAATTTACAATCCGTCATACTAAATCTCGAATGACAGATGGCCGAATTCATCAGAAAAATCAAATTTATTCATTTAACGATACCATCGAGAACGGTAGGTTACTGAGCGATGAGCAATGGTCAACTCCGGATCTTGAAATAGATCACATTTTGTCGAGGTCAAAATGTGCCAATTCGCAAATTGAGGATAATTGGGATGACTTTGACCCAAACGATATTATCAAATCGCGAGATATTACTAAAACTCAAGAGATTACAACCACTTTATTATCAGAAAATTGGGACAATTTTGAGGAAGACACGGGACTCAAAACTGCACACATTGAGCAATTTGCTCATTCTATAGCCTCAGCGGAACTAAAAACAAAACAGGTTAAACACACACCAGAAGATCAATGGGATGATTTTGATGTCAATGAGGTTTTAACGAATATCGACAATTCAAAAACGGAAGACAAGTCGAAAAATTTTAAGCTTAAATTGGGCAAAACTCAATCAAACGATGATTCTTGGGCTGACTTTGACAATGATGATCTTTTAAATACAGTTCAGCAGTCGGAAATCAAAGAGTCAAATAAGTCAAAGATGGATCATTCTTTACCCGGTACAAATTTAAATTTTAACATGCCGAAATTCGAGAATATTAAGGAGAATCCTTTGCCACAAACTAAAATGTTCGATTTACAAGGTGAACAACCAACTCCTCCTTTTGATTGGAGGAATTTAGATCTTGATTTTTAATCCCAAATTATAAAACATGCCAAGACTTCCAATCGAATTGATAGAATACATTTCTGCGTTTCATTTTTCAACTAGCTATTCTCTAGGATTTAAAGTCATGGCAACGAAAATAAGAAAATACGATCCAATTTACATGGACATCAAAACTTATGGTGATAATAATGAAGTAAGAAATTTTACTTTGGAATGGAGTCATGAATGGATATTAACCAATGAGCAATTTAAACTACATTCATATTCAATCGACGCGATTGTTGCGAAAATTAATCCAGGTTTATGCCACAGAATAAGGTACTTTATCCGTGACAGTAATCATTTTCAGATAGAGCTTTTTTCTGGCTATATATGTCCGAACAAAGATTTGTCCTCTAGTCTATATTTAATGATTTATCATTTCTTGACTGTTGACGGTTTGAAAGTTGTGAAACCTGAATTTTGGCTTAAAGCAAAATATATCACTAATAGAGCAGTGGATCACATTTGGGTATTGGACGGCGATGAACTTGTTCTTGTGAAAAGGTTTGTAAAGTATGGCGTCATTTTAAATTACTTGTATAAAACGGAACATATTGCCAATATAGCTAACGGATATTTTAATATTCTCAGACAATTTGATGACTCTTTTATCGAAGTCAAGACCAAGGGCTACCAGGACATCTATTATTTATTGAGTAAAACTAAGATTTGAAGTCTGTCCGAACTTCTTTGCATCCTTCTTTCATAAAACCGAGCCTCTGCTTAATGGTTTGCATATCTTTTACTGTGTCAGACAACATTGATGTAACGAATGGATCACTTTGCTGTTGGGAAATGCCTTCATATCTTTGAGCTTTTTGAGACAATTTAGCTACATTAGTATCAATCTCTTTAATTTTGCTAGCTATAAATTGCGAAGGATCACTATGGTTGACGCTCATGAAATAATGAATCTGTTCAAACAATCCTCCTTTAAACAACTTGCCAATTTTATGTCCTATATTCCACCAATTAGAAATACAAGAACAATTTCCGATGATCCGAAAAGTGAAGAATATCAAAGATATCATTGGGAAAAATTGAAGAAGTCCCTTAATGGTCAAATTAACAAATTAAATAGTAAAAATATAACGGAAATTGTTCCAGAAATCATTCAATTAAATCTGGTTAGAGGTGCAGGAATATTTTGCAGAAGCATTATGAAATCACAACAGCTCTCTTCTTTATTTACTTCTGTGTATTGTTGCTGTGTAGCTATTTTGAATACTAAATTTCCAAGCTTGGGTGAGTTGCTGGTTCAAAGACTTGTCGATCAATTTAAAAAGTCCTTCAGAAGGCAGCAAAAACAATTATGTATGGATACAACTACTTTTTTGGCACATCTCACCAATCAATTTGTAGTGCATGAGCTTTTGATTCTTCAAATTTTATTTTTGTTGTTAGAAAATCCTACAGATGATTCTATAGAATTAGCTGTCAATTTAACAAAGCAAGTCGGACAGCATCTTTTAGACAGCTCTCCTAAAGCGTTAAATGCCGTTTTTGACCGTTTAAGAGGTCTCTTACATAATACAGAAATACATTTAAGGACTCAATACATGGTGGAAGTCTTATTTCAAATAAGAAAAGATGGATTTAAGGATTATCCTCAGATTCGAGATGAATTAGATTTAGTGGAAGAAGACGATCAAGTCACACATTCCGTGACACTTGAGGACAAACTCGATACTCAGGAACTACTCAACGTTTTTAAGTACGATGAGAATTATGTCGGAAATGAAATGAAGTATGACCAAATTCGTACGGAAATATTGGGCGAACCAACGAGTGATGAGGAATCGGAAAATTTATCTGAGCCTGAACAAGCTGAAGTAGAAGTGATTGACAAGTCTGGGAAGGACTTGATTGATTTGAGGAAAAGAGTATACCTTACATTGAAGTCTAGTTTGAGTTTTGAAGAATGTACCCACAAACTTATAAAACTCAATATTCCAGAAAAATTTAAACCTGAGTTGCCAATAATGTTGCTTGATTGTTGCGGTGACGAGAGAACATTCAACAATTTCTATGCTCTCATAGGAGAAAGACTTTGTAGGTTGAATCCGTATTGGACTGAGGTTTTTGAAAATTATTTTGCTACACTTTGGGATTCTGTTGACGACAAAGAAACTGGCACCATTCGTAATATAGGATCATTCTACTCGCATTTATTAGTAACAAAAGCAATTAAGATGACAATTTTCAAGATTGTTTATTTAAGCGAGCGAAAGACAACATCTTCGTCCAGAATATTATTAAAATTTATTTTGCAGGAAATGAGTACTGTTTTAGGGCAATCCAAAATGAAAGATTTGTTTTTTGCTGAAGATAATTTGGAAAATTTGAAAGGAATTTTTGCTAAAAAGAGAGTTTCTGATGCTCGTTTTGCTGTTAATTATTTAACTTCAATCAAGTTAGGATACCTAACTGATGATCTTCGCCTATGGATAAAAGGCGAAGATTCTGAGGGTCCACCTTCAAAGAAAATAAAAAATTGATCTTAAGGGCTTTACATATTTTCTAAATTTATCGAAGATCTCTGGTAAATTTATTTTGATCTGCGGTGGCTAAGTCACAAAAATGATTTGTAGTTGGAAGAACTGCGGAAAATCCATCGAACTTAAGGAAGACTTCATATTACATGTGAAAGAACACGGCGAGAAGTCAGAAAATAATCGTTGTTTATGGAAAGCGTGTTCTATAAAGCGCGAGTCCAAAAATGGTTTACTGAGTCATATCGATGTTCATTTCGACTTCCCGTTATTCAATTGCCCTCATTGTGATACGGGATTTAAAAGAATTCACGATTTGAAGCGTCATATTCAGGCTAAAAGATGCCAAGTTCTAAAAATGAAAAAGAAAGAGGATCGGAAGCAATTGATGTCGCCTAGAACTAGTGAAGAAAACGTTTTGGAAAACATTCCTGAGTCTCCTTCCTTGGATATGAAAATTCTCAGTGACCGCAGTTCGAAAAATGTGATTGCAAGCAAAAGAATTAGAAATACCACCGTCTCAATCAGAAAGAAGCAGCGACATGGCTCTTCACAAATGCCAACAACAATGTCATTGAATAAGGATGTTAAAAGATCAAAGGGAGATCTTTACATTAATAGCCCACCAGAATTCATCAATGTCCCTGCATTATCACTCATTAGTTCATTACTCCAACAGGAATTGTTAAAATTGGAGGGCGAAACCCAATAAATTTTAATTCTGAATGCTTTTATCATTTTTATAAAAAATTAACTCATTTCAAGCCACTGCAGTCAAGCCACATATTTCAAAGAATACAGCCGCATTTGGTCCGTAGGATTTCTGTATATAATGAAGTAATTCTTAATAAAGAGGTTTCGGCTTGCATAATTGAAACACCACTTTCACTAAGTGCATTTATTTTGAGATTTAGTATTTGGATTCAGCAATTAATATTAATTTTCAATTTGAAACCAGTTTGAAAGCATAAACTGAACAATTTTCTCAGGAAATAAATTTTGAAACTTGTCATTTGGGATGGATGCCAAGCCTAAAATTGCTTTTTACATTTCTCCACATGGTTTCGGACATGCAGCTAGAAGTGTTCCGGTAGTTGAAGCTTTAAAAGAGCATTTTGACATTCATATATGTGCGGGATCTCATCACAAAGAATTTTTCCCATCTTTTGATTTCAGAATTATCGATCATTGCCACACAGTTGTCCAGGATGATGCTTTTAGCATTAACGTAGAAAAAACACTTTGTATGCTGCATGCAGAATTTAGTAATTGGGCTTCATTTACAGAGCTAGAGAGATTATTTTTGAGCGAAATTCAGCCCAAATTTGTAATTAGTGATGCTGAATTTATACCACTGGCTGCTGCACAAATCCTTGAGGTCCCTTCTTTCGTTTTTTCGAATTTCAGTTGGGACTTGATTTACGAGTCATTTGATTCTGTGGAAGTTGATAAACACAAGCAAATTATTTTTGAAATGAAGAAAATATACTCATCTGCCCACACTGTATTTGAATACCAGGGCCGGTTGTCTAGTCTGCATACTTCAAAAATTGATATTCCACTATTTGGAAGAATATCTGATGCTAGCAAATCGGACTTGACAAAAAATGTTGAACATTTAACCAAAAAGTGGGTATTGTGTATTTTTGGGGGCCACCAAGCAGACACATTAGTGAAAAGATTGACACGCATTAATATTCCAGATAATTACATTGTTTTTATGTCTTTTAATGAAGTCACTGGTACAAAACTTCTCAACAATTGTTTTGCTGTAAATAACAGAGATCATATACTAGACTACATTAGCGCTAGTGATGTAATTGTAAGCAAATTGGGATATGGAATTGTTTCTGAAGTGCTTTTGCATGGAAAGCCATTAATATATGTAAAAAGAAATCCTCCATTTGTAGAGGAAGAGTCGCTTGAAAAAATGCTTCACAATAGAGGTACTGCTCTTGAAATATCTAAATACGACTTCTTGAATGGTAATTGGCAAATAAAAGAATCTCACAATACACTAAGTAGTTTCTCACCACGCTCCAATGAAGGTGTTAGAATCATTGTGAATTCGGTCCTTCAAATTTACCAAGATATCGAAAGAAGAAAATAATAAAAATTTTATCTGGTTTGTAAGAAGTCAAGATTTCATGGGGAGAAAATTAAAACATGACAAAATCAGTAGCAATTTTGCCTGGTGACGGCATTGGAATTGAACTGATGGAGGAATTAAAGCCTTTTTTTGATGTTCTTGAGCTGAAATATGAAATTGGCGAAATTGGCGCTGCGCCATTTCACAAATCGGGAGACGGATATCCGGCTAAGACTAGAGAGCTAGTTGCCAAAAGTGACGCTGTTCTACTTGGCGCAGTTGGAGATGGCGGTGAGGCTGGCCTTCTAGCACTTAGAAAGGATTTGCAATGTTTTGGAAACTTAAGAATGATTCCAAAGATCAAGTATTTGCAGAAATTTTCTCCGATTAAGGATTTTAAAGTCGACTACATGCTTATGGTGAGAGAACTTTGCAGCGGTATCTACTTTGGAGAGCACAATATATCGGACAACGAGGCAAGTGATGTTATGAAATATACCAAAGAAGATGTCACAAGAATTGCAATGTTGGCTGGGAAAATTGCCCAGCAGGAGAATCAAAAGATCATAATTGTTGATAAAGCTAATGTTTTAGCATCGTCAAAATTTTTCAGACAAGTCGCGACTGATTGCATTAAGAGCAATTTTACCAATGTTGATATAGAATACTGTCTTGTAGATGCAGCTGCCATGCATTTAATTAAGAACACATCGAAAATGGAGGGCGTCGTTCTAACAACAAATTTATTTGGAGATATCCTTAGCGATGAAATGTCAGTACTTTGCGGTTCAATTGGATGCCTACCATCTGCTTCTGTATGTGGAGTACCACCATGCAAGGGCTTGTACGAGCCTATCCATGGATGTGCCCCTGATATTGCAGGGAAAGGTATATGTAACCCGATAGGCACGATTTTAAGCATTGCGCTTATGTACCAATACACATTTGATGACTACTTGCTGTCGGACAAAGTTGAAAAAGCCACCGAATACATACTACAAAAAAATATGGTAACTGCCGACCTTGGTGGAAATTGCAGTACAAAACAGGTTGTTACTGCATTTCTTGAGGTTTTCCAAAAAATGAGCAATATTCCTAGAATTATCAGCAACTCCAGGCCCTTAAATCTCACAGAAAAAATTCTCTTGCAGCATGCAATAGGAGAGGTAAATATTACACCCGGCGAAATCATTAATATTAAAGTGGACTGGACTTTAGCCAGCGAACTTACTTGGAAAGGTATGGAGAAAACGTACAATGTAATGAAAAGACCGCCTATTCATAGAAGTGATAGGTTTTGGCTTGCTATTGATCACACAGTCGATCCCTCAATCAATCACATGGAAAAACCGAAAGCATTGATTGAGGCAAGCACTAAATTTGCCGAAGAAGCGAAGCTTGTTGACTTTTATGGCCCAAATCATACCATTTTACATACGGAATTTTTCCGAGAAAGAGCTCTACCTGGTCAAATCATCATCGGTGCTGATAGTCATTCTTGTTCATGTAATTTAAATTTATTTAGCTGGTGGTCTAGGGAATTTTAGTGCTGGAATGGGAGCAGCAGACGTAGTTATGCCTTTGGTGACTGGTGAGACATGGCTCAAAGTACCAGAAGTTTTAGAAATCAGATTTGTTGGTACGCCTAATTTTGGTATTGGTGGTAAAGACGTTATTCTTTATGTATTAGGCCAACTAAAACGAAACACCGTTGCTCACGAAAGATGCGTGGAATACACAGGTGAAGGACTTAAATATTTGAGTTGTGATGCAAGATTTGCAATTGCTAATATGACCACTGAATTTGGAGGAATTGCAGCTTGTGTTTCCCCAGATGAGGTGACATACCAATACATTGAAAAGAGAAGTAATAAGAAATTTCGAAACCAGGATGCCTTATACATGAAGCCAGACTCAAATTGTACTTATGCTGAGTCATTTACAATTGACTTAGCTAAAGTAGAGTCCTTAGTTGCTCTTTTCCCTTCTCCTGATAATGTGGTGACCGCTAGTTCAAAAGAGGGAATGAAATTAGATGGACTTTTTATTGGAGCTTGTACAACTGGTGAAGAAGATCTTATCCTTGGAGCCTTGGTTTTGGAAGCTGCTTTGAATATGAAGGTGAATATCAAAAAAGGAAAGAAAAAGGTTACACCTGGAAGTGTGCCAATTTTAGCGAAATTGCGAAAATTAGGTCTTATTGACATTTATGAAAAAGCCGGCTTCGAAATTGGCAGCCCTGGCTGCAGCTATTGCTTAGGTATAGCTGCAGATAAAGCTGGGGATGGGGAGGTGTGGCTTTCTTCTCAAAATAGAAACTTTAGAAACCGGATGGGAAAGGGAAGTATTGCCAACCTTGCTAGTGCTGCCACAGTTGCTGCATCATCCTTGTTCATGCAAGTCACAGATCCCAAACCGTATCTGGAAGCTATTGATAAGAACAAATTTCATAAACTTATGAAAGAATGGACAGAACAATTGCCTACAAAGTTACCTTGGAAAGACCCAAATCCCGAAATTGTCTTTGATGAAGCTGTAGATCTTGACGACATTTCTCCAACAACTAAACCTTGGATAATCAAATCAAAAGTACAAAGGTTCGGTGATCATATTGACACTGATGCAATTATTCCTGCTGAATTCATGCCTGGTAAAGATGATCTTGATCTAGGTACCCATTGTTTTGAATATGTGAGACCGGAATTTAGACAAAAAGCGAAAGAAGGATTTCAAATAGTAGTCGGTGGATATGGTTTTGGTTCAGGCAGCAGTAGAGAAGAGGCACCGCGTTCTTTAAATGGATCCGGAATACAAGCGGTCATTGCAAGAAGTTACGCTTTTATTTACGCCAGAAACCAACCAAATATGGCACTTCTTGGAATCACTTTGGATGACGAAGAATTTTACAAAAACGTTGAAGAAGGTGCCGAAATTGAAATAGATGTGCCTCAAAGAAAAATTTTGGTTCACAGATATTCTCAAACTTCTTCAGCAAACTCCCCACCTCATATTTGGAGTTTTAAACTGAGTCAAATTGAGGAATCATTACTTAAAGGTGGCGGGGTCACTCAGCTTTACCAAGATTACGGAAACAACATGTTTCGTGCGGCCATGACTGGATTAAAGATGAAAAAATGTCCTCCTGAGCAGTTCCTCAATCAAGATCCCTTGGAAGTCGGAAAACAGAACAGAAAAGACGTCAAAGGTAGTTGTGACACAAAAGAAACATTAAATTGGTAATAAAATATATTTAGTAGTGATTGGGTTGTTTTTTGTACTCTTCTGGAATATCGCAACCAAGAGAAGGCGACCAGGACAGCTGTATCTCTCTCTTTGTTGAGCACTGAATAGTATTCTTGCCTTTCTCGGGATCATCTGCGTCTCTTTTCTTTCTGTTCAGGTGCTCTTTTGGAAGCGGAATAATTGTGCCAGACTTTGCCGCAACTCTTTTCCAACTAATGTTTTTAGATTGGGGAAATTTATAAGAGTCAAGCACCTCGCGGTCTACTAACTTCCAAGACACTTTCGAAGGAATTTGAGTTGATGGATCTATCAATTGCACATTAGAGTAGTGTATCCAGTTATGCATTTCAATGGTTTGACCTTGCATTAAAAAATTATTCGGAATTCTTTTGTTAATTTTGTAAATACCTTCAACTTTGATCATATTTCTATTACGATCAACTTCAAGCACTTTTCCCTGTCTTTTATCTTCTGGTAACCTCACACTAGAGTCACCAAAAACTAATTTTCCAGAGACAACTTGAACAAGATCGCCAACATAAATCTTCCAAGAATCGGCTTTGATAAGATCTTTTCGAGATACCTTAATCTTCCCATTTTTCTCAATATATCTAGCTGTGATTTTTCCTGTTTTCCTCTCATAGTTTGGATCACCTCGTGCTTTTGCGAAATCTTGTCTTGGCACATTCATCAAAGGAAACTTCTTCGGCATTGGCACGCCTAATTTAAATCCGTATGATTTAACACTGCGTACAACATTACGAAATTTCATCAAAAATCAAGGAGACAATTTGGAGGAATTATTTATCCAAGACTTATTTTTGATTTCTTTAAAAATTACTTATACATACATATTTACATGGCAAATTATCTGAAGTAAGCACCTTATGAAAATGACATTTATCTCAGCTAAAAGATTGAATTTGTAAGTTTAAACTCATTACGAGTCTCATATCTCCATAAGCACCTTGATGGCCACGATGATATTGGTCTCGCTAGGATTTAGTTATTGAGCAAAATACTATCAATTAGATAGGCGATTTAATAAACTAACGGTACTTCTGGTATAATCTCACATTTAAAGATGGACGCGGTAAACAAGATGCCAATAGATAAACCAGTTAACAATATCATAATAGTAAATTCATTTGGCAAATCTTTTGTATTTTTTTAAATTTATTGATCAATCCTCAATTCCTACATTACGTATAAAAATATGACCAAAATTGAATGGAATATTTTTCTTCTACTTTTTTCAAAAATTTGCAAGATTATTCAAGGATAGAAATATAAAATTAGATTTACAGGATAATTTCCATGTTTTGAAAAAAATGCAAATTTATTCAGTTAAAACCTCATCTAAAATATTGGCCTCGATTGCAAATTCGATCAAAATAGTAATAAGATTTGGAAATCTTTCCAGAAAATAATGAATCACACACATAAATGAAGGTTGGTGCTCGTTTGACAAGATATTTAAAATATGGGGTGGTAGTTCTTGAAAATGATTCACCAAATTTCTTACAGCTCTTAATAAATCCTGCATCAAGTGAGGATAATATCTTCTAAATTGTATCAGATGCTTAAATATGTTATTGTGGATGTATTGCGACCAATCATTTTTATAAACATCTGAAAGTGCTTCTAGTTTTTTTAAAAGAATCGACTGTCCACGCTTTTCTGTCTCCAATCTATTGCTTATATTACAAATAAATGCAAGTTTCTGCTTCTCTGACCAAAAGAACGGACTCGAGAGGATTTCGTGGCAAGTTGGCCTTACTTCATATTCGTAACTGATCATGTCGGAAATTAATAAATCTGCTTCAAAGGATTCGTTAGCGTCTAACCCAAATAAGTCGAATTCATATTTTCCATGTAAAATATTTAGCTCCCTGGACATTATATCACCAAAAGGGTGCACTCCGTGGGACAATATAAAATGTACAATAAGCCCAACTGCAAATATGTCGCTCTCTTTGGTCAGTCGCAAGACACAATCGGGATTTTCAAGCATTTTTAAAATCTCGGGACTTCTCCAACCTTTTGTACCATTAGGAGCAGTCATAAAAGATGATTTGGAATCATCTAACATTTTTCCCAAGCCAAAATCTGTAATTTTAAACAGAAAGTAATCCTGATGCTTTTGATAAAGAATATTTACAGGCTTTAAATCTCTGTGAACTATTTTTAATTCGTGAATAAATTCCAAGCCTTGAACTATTTGCTTAATTATATTTTTTGCATCGTAAATGGGATAATTTTGAATAAATTGATCGAGATTTCCATCACAAAGCTCCAATACCACAAATGCAAAATTCAAATTCTGTGAAAGAAAAAAAAGTCTCACCACGTGTTCATTGATGTCAGTTGATTGAAGCAATTTAACTTCCTTTTCTGCGATTGCGACGAAGTCTTTCAACATTCTTTTAATAGCCACTGGTCTCCCGTTAAAGGAGCCTTTGAAGACCACTGTTCCATTGCTGCCGTAACCAAGTACATTCTCTGACAATACTAAATTTTCCATTGATTTGTGTTTTGTTATTTCAAATTTTGCTTCCATAAATCTAGGGAAAAAAAGAGATTTTTTGAAATATAATACGGTATATGCTATCAATATTCCCACAATAACAAAGATCGCTCCGTAAATTTCAAAGTAATCGAGCTTTTGTTCCCTCAAAATATTAGTCGATGGGACTAATGAACACTGAGGATAAAATGGACTATTAATATCACATTTTAGAGGCAGTTGTAAGTCTTTGCTAAACCTTGAAAGAGCCAAATCTTTAGGTTCTGCAGATTTGTCTATTGCGACTACATGTGATATCGAATGGGTTTGTGCATCAAAATAACCGAGTATGTCATCATCAAAATCATATCTCCAGTTCTCATGCTCAAGGGACTTTTCATTTATCTGCAAATCACCAGTCAATACTTTGTCATGTCCATGTAATTTGGTATATTCAAGATCCCATGAAATATCCTCAACCAAGTGAATTAGTTTGAGACTATAAGTACTAACTCCTATAACCACTCCATCTTCTACGCATTGAGCACTATTTACCGCTTCTATTTTCCCATTTTTCACTGCTACAAAGTGATTTTTAATTTGACCAGTAACCAAAATCTGGCCACTTTTTGTCGGTGAGCGCAACGTCAATTCCAGAATATTTAACGGTAATTTTTCTGAATATTCATCGACACCGTAATAAAGATTCCCGTGTTTGTCTAGCTTGTAGAAATAATTCGTTGGTTTTGAGGATTTAATACGTATCAATGGCGGTAACTGAGCAGTAAATTGCTCATGACCATTGATTTTGTTTATTCCAGTGACGGTGCCCTTTTTTGTATACACTAGAAGTAATTGGGAGGGCTTTTGTATCAAACTCATGAAAATGTTTTAAAAGGAACAAGCCAAGGATTTAAATCTTGTTACATTTATGCTGAGTCTGAATGATGCTTTTTATAAACCAAATAGAGTACTCGTGGCGATGGAAACATTGAGGATAAAGTATTCGAAACACGTGATGGTGTGACTAGGATTTTTTACTCATGTGATTCACTATTAGGAAATTTGTACAAAATTAAAAAATAATATTCTTAGCCAGTTCGATTGTAAACTAATAGTGTACCAATATCTCAGCTTCTTGGTCGATAAAATCATGTGATCAGTCTGTGAACGCTTGTAACACCCCGTACTACGTTACGCTTCGATTTGGCAAATAAAAGGGAGGGGTTCCCAAACTTTCAAATGAATCAATCGTATTCGAACTACGGACAGCAGCAAGAATACTACTCGCAATACAACAGTCCTACAGTACAATCTCCATCCTACCCAAGTGCTGAAAATAAAGGCTACTATTCGCCGCAATTACGGCCGCCAGTGTCCCCTCATCCACAACATTTGCCAAGTCTACAACAATCTCAGCATTATAGTATGTCTCTGCCTTCTCAATTACATTCACCGCACAATTTTCATTTACAACAAGAAGTTTATGGCAGTTCTTATGACACCGTTGGAAATGATATGGAACAGGTTAACAGAACTATTCAAGTTGTTTATGAAAAGAAAAGAAAGAGACGCGAATCCCACAATCAAGTAGAACGCAGAAGAAGAGATAATATTAATGACCGAATCAAAGATTTAGAAAAACTTTTACCTATCAGTTTTCTTCCGAATGACCCTACCTCAAAGTTATCCAAGGGTCAAATCTTGAGGAAATCTGTGGAATATGTGCAGCATATGCAGCAGATGATAGCATTTCAAAAAATGAGATCGGAACAATTAGAGGAATTACTTATTATTAATGGAATTGAAGTTCCTGGTTTCGACTTTAAAGGATTGTCTCCTGACACGTTGTTAAATGTCCGTCCTAACATGCGTTTAAGCGATCAGCAAGAGGACGATGATTATGACGCACAAAGTACACCTAATGAAATGTACACTGCTTCTGGAAATGAGGACCAACAAGTTTTTTCTATGAGCATACAGTAAGAGTATATCAATGTATAGTAAATTATCTTTTGTTATGAATATTTATTGCGATTCTTCATTTTGATACTGGTAGGGATTTCCTATCAAGTGTTCCTTAGTATATTCTGCGCCATATTCTGTGTATTCTTTTTTAGTGATGTAAGCATTCTTATTTGCAGATTTGTAGTATTCAAAAGCACCTGTATAGGCCTGATTAATAGAATCATTATAGATAGCGACTGTAGTTCCAGTAGGCAAATTTGACTGTAAATCATGTAAGAGTCTATTTTCTAGTCCTTTAATTTTGGATAGACAGCCTGTCAAGTAAAGCGTGTCGAAATGATGCACTTTATACATGGATTCAAGTATTTCGGATACACCACGCTCATCACACCCAGAGAGGTAAGGCTTAAATAAGACTTCGGGTATTCTATACTTTTCAACGTTAATATGAATTTGATGTGCGTTTTTTTGATTTTTGTTGTAAAATTCTACATTTTCAACAGTTCTGCTGTGAAGATCAAACATAACTGGGGCTGAACCACCATGGGCCAGCCAACTTAAGATTGTGGGTGGGTTGGTCAGGGAGCTAGGATCGTAACGAACTAGTACGTCTTCAATTTCACCCAGTTCATTCTCAATATCTAAGCCTTGCCCCGATTGTGTTTTCTAAGTTAGTCAAGTATACGATATCGTGATAAACATTCCAGTCCGCGTCGTTCATACCAAAATTATCCCCAACTGATGGTTCTTTATTACTTTGATCGATGATTTTTGCCATTTCGCGCATTCTATTGTTGCTAGATGCGGATCGCCTAGTCGTATCTAATTTACGAACCTCTAATTGATCTAACAATAACTTCCTTCGCAATTTTAGTTCTTCGATATATTCCTCCGATATTTCATCCTTAGACGCCTCATTATCAGCCTGATCAACGTCCATTGCATTCATAAGATTTTCTGTTTTTGCCACACTAGCTTCCAACTTCTCAATTTGAATTTCGACTCCTTTTGCGAATTCTTCAACATCATCTACCGTTTTGTAATTGTTTTCTTTCAATAACCTCAATCTTTCTGATTTTTTTAAATTATTTAAAGTTTCTAAAAAATTTGTTAACTGCATATGCTGCATCCTAAAATTTTCTAATTTTTCTCTTCTCTTGTTCAAATTCATCTCTCTAAGTCTCTTTCTATTGGCATTTTGCTTGTCTTTTTGAGCGAGAATCTCTTCCTCTGTTAGCGATTCTTCTGCATGAAAAGGATATTGTTTCGTGAAATTGTGATTTTTTAAATTTGAAGGAATGGCAAGCTCTCTTAAAATGTCATCATAATTTTCAGCAACGGTAGCTTGTCTCAAAAACATATCTTCAGCGTCAAATTTGGGCATGACGATAGGAAAACTAGGATACTTCAACTGTAATGTTTTTAAAAGTAAGTCCACAGCATCATTTTTTCCAAATGGTATAGTTTTGCTTGCCTCAAAGTCTACAGAGAAGGAATTTTTAGTTGAATTTATAGCAAGAACTCGTGTACTGAGATTTCCAAAATCAATCAAAACACTTTTAGAAGATTTTTTGGAAAATGCATAAAAAGCAGCCAGGGAGTCTACAAAATAACTCACTTTTGGGATATTGTAACACTCGAATAAAATTTCATTGGATATAGACCTGCACCCATAAGGAACGCACAATGCTTCTGATATTGCAATTGACGGTGCATCAGCCAAATCGAGGTTGGTGAATATGTATTCTAGAGCGTTATCAAAAGCTCCGTGCGAAGTCAGGAATTCTCTGTCAAATGCACTTCTGGCGCGAATGTTGCAATCACTACCAACATATATACCATCATCTCTCTTTTCATTTACATTTACAAAGTCCAATGTGGATTCTTTACCAAATCCCGCTTGACAAGTTCCAGTACCAAAATCAATTATCAGAGGCTTACTCATAGCAATATCTGTGTTTTAACAAGGAGAGCAAATATTTTTGCCATTCCAACAAGAGAATACAAAAGCTGAAACGATACAACATTAAAAAGTATTCAGTATTTGTGGCCCATCGTTATCAAAGGAAGAAGCATGTTTTACAAGTTATTTATTTGACCAATCCCTTGTGAAACTTAATATGACAACAAAAATCTCCAATGCTGCGTTGCTTTCTAATGCACCTGAAAGTTGCCCTGGTCCAGAAACTGAAAAGGCTGGTAAAAGTGAAGCATGCTTTGGTTGCCCAAATCAAAATATATGTGCAACGGAGCCAAAAGAGGATTCCGATTTGATTTTGATCAAAGAGAGGCTATCAAGCATTAAAAACATTATTTTAGTAATGAGCGGGAAAGGCGGTGTTGGAAAAAGCACTGTTGCGTCGCTTCTATCTTTAAAATTATCAGAAAATTCGCAAGTGGGGGTCATGGATGTAGATCTGACTGGTCCATCCATACCCAACATGCTAGGCGTCGATGAGGAACCTGTTCACCAGTCCAGTACTGGATGGACCCCGGTTTATGTTCATGACCAATTGTGTTGCATTAGCATTCAATTTCTATTACCAACAAAAGATGAAGCTGTAATTTGGAGAGGCGACAAAAAGAATGGAATGATCAAACAATTTATGAAAGACGTCGAGTGGGATGAACTTGACTATCTGATAATAGATTCACCACCTGGCACTAGTGATGAGCATTTAAGCACAATTAAATTATTGCAACAAACTTCCAAAATTAGCGGCTGCATTTTAGTAACGACTCCACAGCAGGTAGCAATCCAAGACGTCAAAAAGCAGATCAATTTTTGCAAAAAGCTAAATTTGAATATCATTGGCCTCGTTGAAAATATGTCAGGATATGAATGTCAAAATTGTCACAAGTCTAGTGAATTGTTTGAGTGCAATTCTGATGGTGTCGATAATTTATGCAAAGAATTTAATGTTAGTCGCATCGCGAAGTTACCCATAGATCCATTTGTTGGTCAAAGTTTAGACGACGGGGAGAATTATTTTGATGCCCATCCAAATAGCACTTCGACTAAAGAATTTAAGGGTCTAGTTGAGCGTATCTATGAATTATAATTTAAGATGCATAAATAATATTTTTCTTTCAAAGTGATATATCTGGGGAATGCAAATGTCGTTGATAATTAGGCAATTATACATTTCTTTTATAAAATTGCAAATATCTATATCTAATATTGTATCGCTGGCTAGATGCTTTGTTAAATATTTTGTCATATTAAAAGGGCAATAGGTTTGATTTTTTAAGATTTTCAAGTGTCGACTGACATGTCTCACCAATAGATTGGAGGGCTGGTGACCGCAAATCAATAAAAAACAAAATAATGTATCTGCCGCGTCCAAAGGTCTTGTGGTCCACAAATGGCTAGGTTGTTTCCTAATATTGCATATTAACTTATTTCTAATCAAATTGAGGTATCTATATAGTTCTTCCATCTTCAAAAGCAATGCTTTTCCTAACTTTTCGACTTGAATCTCTTTCAGCTTAGCCTCTTTTAAGCTGCCAGAAAGCAAGTTTTCTAATAAAGAGTGTGATTTAATGGGATCGAGTGGATTAAATTCAGTTTTTGTGATGGCATCGACGTACATTGGTTCATAGTACGGAAAGTGTGGCCATAGAGATAGATTGCCGTTACTACAAGCTAGAATATTCATATAAAGATCTTGGTATATGGACTGAAAAAGTCCGTTAAAGTAACAAAGTTGTTGAAATTTCAATTGATTTCTTTCTAGTGTTTTAAGAGTATCTTCTAAAGTCATTTCTTCCTTACCACTTTTATCATCCTCAAATTGAGTTGAAATTGACGGGACATACTCAAAGTCTGATTCAGATCCAAACATGGGAAAATCGATTTATCCAAAAATACCGAATAAGATTTGTTACTTATTATTTTCAGGCAAAAATCTATCTACGTAAGTTCCAATTTTAAGAATGTTTATCGTAGACGCCATTGTTACGTTTCTTCACATCGTAATTTTATTTTAGACCATAAAAATACATGAAATCAATAAAAAATCGAATCATTCCAAATTTTAAATTGTGAGTCACTAATCTCAAACAAGTTCGACTTAGCGTATGCTGTTATGGCTGTGTGAAATCAAATAAACTCGAAATTCAGTCACATGATCACCAAAGTCAAGCTACTTTAAGGACGTTACCAAAGCTAAAACATTTGGAAATATAATGGAAGATCAGGCAGCTACTCAGCTGAGCAAAGCTCTTAGTGTGATCCTCAACGAGAAAACGGGACAAAGAAAATTTAAAACGCTTGGTCAATTTCAAGAGGCACCATCGGGGACCAATATTTTTATTAGAGGCTTGCCTGCTTACATGACGGATGATTGCTTGTTCCGTATTGCAAAATGTTATGGCGATATTCAATCATCAAAGTGCATAATAGATTCTCGAACTCAACGTTGCAAGGGATTTGGATTCGTGATGTTCAGCAATGCTGACCAAGCATATTTATGCATGGAAGGTTTGAAGAAAATTGGACTTTGGACTAGTTTAGCTAAAGTTCAGACGTCTCAGCGAATGGAGGAGACCCTAACACCATCTTCACAAAGCATGATTTTAGATTATTGCTGGGGAGCAAACGAAGACTGGAATTCGAAAAATTCGTTATTAGAAACAAGCTTTAATAGCTTAGCCATTACGTAATTTAAATTCATAAAGTACATCAGAAAACTCACAACCATTGAACGCATGGACGCCTTTTGGAGAACATTAAATAAATTTATGTATTTTGCTTTAAAATAGCATGCCAATCTTTCTTGTTTTCAATGAAGAGTCCTTGTAATTGGGCTGGTGAGATTTTAGGATAATAGTAGCGTATCTCGTTGACAAAATGAAGCGCACTTTCATCGTTCTCGTTATAAAATCTTTTGAACATTTCTTTGATTTGAATGTTATCTGCATTGCCCATTTCTACCATTTTATCTACTCTTCCCGGTCTAATTAAAGCCGGATCCAACTTTTCAATATGGTTGGTGGTCATGAATATCAATCGCTCTTCAGATGCAATCACCCCATCCAAAGCATTTAGTAATCCAGAAAAGGTTACAGCTGATTGGAATCCTTCCTCGGAAGTACGTTCAACGAATGCGGCATCCACATCCTCCACTAATAAAATAGATCTTGATGGTGCGTTTACAAGTAAGTATGCCAAGCGGTCATCAGTCAGTCCTCGTTCACTTAGATTGATCACACAGATGTTGTATTCGAGAAATCCAGCCAAGGCTTGGATAAAAGACGACTTACCAGTACCCGGAGTTCCATATAGCAAGTATCCTCGTCGATAAGGGATCCCCCTGTCATGATACCAATTTTGTGAGCCTAGAAATTGATTCACGTCTTGAAGAATTTCATCTTTTTGACCATTTTTTAAAATAACGCTATCAATGGGGCGCTTTCTTCTGGGCTGGCCGAAAGGTCTCCAGTCTGGCCCTTTACTCATGTAAACCACAGTTTTGTTGTGTTCCTTTTTCATTGCTAATGTTTTAGAGTCCGTTAGCATATCAGCAAAAAGCTTCTTTCTGTTAGCCAGTGTAGTTATAGTCACAGATTCAAATGGCTGGTTGTTTGCAAAATCGATAACTTCCTCGTTTCTATTTCTTTCAATTTGAAACCAATTATTTTTATATTTGAATAAATGTTTTCCAACTCCCGGTTGGTAATTTAAATTTGCCTCTACGGCGCCTTGGTCATGACTTTTAATGGAAGTTTGTACTGTAAGCTTGTTACAAAACATGTTTCTATTGGCGAAAATGTTTTTTTCATAGTGTTGAGAGAACCATTGCATAAACCAGTGGAAGGACTTGTCTCTATTGCTTAATTCCAAGGTTACAAATGCTCTTTCTCGGGCAACAATGGCACCAGCTCTTGCAAACTTTGTTAAAATAGCAAAACCGGTCCCTAAGCCCATCAAGCCCAGTACACCAAAGTCTCCCAACTGTTGAGTTAATTTGGAATTAGCAATTGATACGACGTTTTCATTTGACATTCAATCTAAAATTTTTTTCTCCGCCTAATTTCTAATATAAAAGTCTCGTTCAGATTTGCCTTGAAGAAGAAAAAATAAAGCACCAAGATTTAATTTTTAAAGTGACCACAGATTATCAACTTATTTCACACATGTGAATCGAAATCAATTCTTCTTGAGTTGTGGCATTCTTTCAACTGAGAGGAGTTTTTCTAACAAACCTAATGGAATCTGGATTTCTTCAGAAGATACAACAATATTATACGAGCCCTAATAAAGCCCTGTTTGATGAACTACTAGAATTTCAACATCAACCACAGGCATGGCAGTGCGTAAATTATCTTCAAGATAAAAATCCATATTTAAAAACATTTGCACTTAGTACTATCAAGTATAAATGCAAATTTGGACTAACAACACTATCTGCAGAAGAACAACAAGCATTACTAAAGCAATTATTGCAAGTTCATTGCTTCGATGGTGCTGCATTAATTTTATCGCATCACATAGAATGGTTGGATCTTTGTCCAAATGTCGCAGATGTTTTGAGCGAATGTGCATTACTTGATGACTTTCCACCAATTCAACTGTCCAAGTACCTACCTGCATTGAGCCAACATCCCATGGGCGTTGATACAACTGGACGACTTCTCCAAAAATGTAGCATACCACTTGACAGAATATCCGGATTTCTAGACGAAGCATTGAAGACTAAAAATTTTATTTTTCTTACTGAAGTGGCCTCTGTATATTTTAATTCTGGAGAATTATTGGAGAAGCTAGCACAATACGCAGCCTCCATCCCTTTGCAAGAACTTGACTCAGAAGAACTTATTGACTTTATATACATGTGTTGTGAATTGGGAGAAGCTAATGTAAATATGATGATAAGGCAACCAGAGAAATATTCCCAATTTTGGAATGTATTAATTCAAATATCTGGATTTCCTATTTTACATACAAGCATTTTTTGGTCATATATATCCGAGAGATTGCATCAAGAAAAGAATGTCAATTTTGCTGCGTTTGTCCATATATTCACCGAGTTAATCAAAGTGATCTTCCCTATGGCCTGCTACAAAGCTGACATGGACAATCAAGAAAAAGAGGATTTTAGGCAGCATCGAAAAGACATAACAGAAATCCTGCAATATTCGTTTCGAGAAATTGGTGATTTGTATTTTGAAACCATTCAACAATTTCAAGGGAAATGGGAATATACAGAGGCCAAGTATTTTTGCATCAGAAGTATCGGGTACGATCTTGATAAAACTAAAGAATATCCAAATTTAATGACTATCTTACATGACACTCAGTTCAAGGATCACCCAAAAGTTGTGTATGGAAAATGTTTACTGACTCAAACTGTCACGCCATATTTTTGTAATAACAAAGAATGGTACTCAACAGCAATACAGTGGATAGGGGAATGTGCGCAAATATTGGACCAAGACAAGGAACTCTTAAATGCAGTGCTAAGGTCACTCAGTTTTTTATTAGATGACGCGGTGAGGTACCACATGGATGTTTTAAATTTGATTAATATTGATATGGTTGCATCAACTTTCCAAGCGGCGTGGAATGCGAAAGACAAAGAACCATTGTCAAATTTTTGTCGCTGTTGTGATGTTTTGCTCAAAAGGCAAGATTTCAACCAATTTATACATAGCAGTATACTTCCTAGTATGCTGGAAAATCTTGGGCATGAGCCATATTGCGTACTTTTTCTTGGGCTTTATTTGGAATTTGTGAATGACCCTTATTGTTTACAAATAGTACAAAAGGTTTTACAATCAAACATTTCAGCGAGTCCATTTCTAGCTAGATTTTATAGATCTGCGCCGAAACATGCACAATCTTTTGATGATCTGAAGACTTTGATCACTCAACTTATGGGTTTAAGCTATTTCAAAGGTCAAATCCATGCACTAGAGACCATAATACAACAAGGTTATGAAAAATGTCAAGGAAATACTGAATTGACAAATGAGTGGAACACTTTAACTTTGCAGGTTTTTGAGCATTTACTGACTCAGCCATCAGATGATGCAGAGTTAGAAAATCTCTCAGACTGTTTTCAAATGCTATTTTATGATCATTATCAAATATATTATAATTGTAATCCTCAAGCTTTGAATTTTTTTGTCACCAATCTTTTGAAAGAATACATTGCTCAGACTGAAATCCCCGAAAATATACAGGCCTTAATTGACTGGAGCGTTTGCATTCTTGAAATTGTAGACACTACTGTGCTGGATTTATATCATTCTACATGGAAACACAAATGGTCAAATGTAAACTTTTCAAATGATTTGAAGACGCAAATAATTTCAGGCATATTTAATTCCATACCTATATTTGTATTTGAATCCTGCAAATTCAAATATCCTACAAGCAGACTTCGGGAAACTGCAGTCATGTTTATCGTAGTTTTCAAATATGCATACGAGAATAAGATCATAAACGAACTCAAAGCTTCATTCGCTCAATTCTATGATGCAAACTCGCCTACCCCGGCCTATAGAACACAAATGCAAGTATTTTTAGACGATATGTTTACCAAATCACTGGTTGAAGTTCAAGCTGGATTAGCAGAAACGAATCTGGCAGACAAAAAGAGACAATACAGAAGAGGTGTGACTCATGTACTGGGTGCTCTACGCATGCAAAAGCAGTGGTACGACACACTTCAAAAAGCCTAATAAAAATATTAAAAATTAATTTGGTTTTTTTCAAACAAGCAATGGGCATCTCTAATTTATTAGCTAATACTCGATCAATTCAAAAGCCTATTAAAATTAAAAGCTTAAGGAACAAGAGAGTAGCTGTTGATGCTTTTGGGTGGTTGCATCTAGCCTTATATCCTTGTGCTGAGGATATTTATTATAACAGGGCATACAAGACGAAAATGGTTAAATACTTTATGCAAAGAGTAACGAGACTAGTGGAGAAAGGTATAGAGGTACTCATCGTATTTGACGGCATGCGTCTACCCGCAAAATTGAATACACATCAAGACAGGAAACAGAAACGCAGCGACGCACTTGAAAATGCTAAGAAATATACTAATATTGATATTGATGCAGCAAGAAAATATATGCAGAGTGCAGTAAAAGTAACATCAGAGCATGTTGCACTAGTGCAAGCCGAGTTAAAGAAGTTTGATATTAAATTTATGGTCAGTCCATTTGAAGCGGATGCGCAATTGGCCTATTTATGTAAAAACGGACACGTTGATTATGTTATAACAGAAGACAGCGATTTATTAGCTTACGGCTGTCCGCGTGTAATATTTAAACTTGACAAAAGTCAAAATGGAGAAGGAATGTTAGTCGAGATTACAAAAGGTAAGCAACAATGTACTGAATTAAATATGAAAAATTGGACAGAAAGTCAATTTAGGACATTTTGTATTTTGTGTGGCTGTGATTACCTTGATAATATTAAAGGCATAGGCACCAAAAAAGCGCATCAATTGGTCTCTAAATTCAAATCAATCGAAAAAATAATCTTCAATATGAGAACTATGAAGTGCAGTGTGCCATCGGGATATTTAGAACAATTTAAGCGAATTGAAAGAATGTTTGTTTACCAATATGTTTTTGACCCACAATTGCAAGAGATTGTTCACCTAACACCAGTTCCTGAAGCCCATGTTAAAGAAGTCTCGAATTGGGACCTTGGTGAAAAATTGTGCAAATCTGACGCATTGCTATTATGCCACGGGAAGAAAAGCGCGTTAGATTTTCAGACTTTAAGTGAATCCCAGGAAAGTAATTTGAGCATGGATAAGGAAAATTTGAATATACATACTCCAGTAGTAGCCAAGGCACCTAAAAAAAGATACTCTGCGCCTACTACAATGAAAGATACCACTAATGTGAAAAAAGTTGAAGAAATAATAATAGTATCAGAAAATACACCGCCAATGATATTATCTACTTCTAAGAAAAGAGTGAATAATACGGAATTCCGTAACATGGTGAATTTACCTGCAAAAAAGCCTAAAAAAGTAATTACAAATCCATTTTTTCAAAAGTGGTTAAAACAATAAATTTTTGATTGTCTCTCCTTCAAGTGGCATATGAATTTTGCACTAAACGTTTTGGGTAAAATTATACCCATTCCGCGCCACATAGCCTTTATAATGGACGGTAACAGAAGGTATGCCAGAAAGCAGATGATGGAGACCTCAAAAGGACATTTGTCAGGATTTAACACATTAATTAAAATTTTGGAATATTGCCTAAAATCTGGAGTCAAAATTGTCACCGTCTATGCCTTTTCACTGGATAACTTTGGTAGAACTCCCGAGGAAGTTCAATTCTTAATGAATTTAGCTTTGGAAAAATTTTCAGAATTTAATGATCAGTCCAGCATAATAATGGAAAATGAAATAAGGATACGTGTCATTGGTGACATGAAGAAATTTCCAGCTGAAATACAAGATATTTGCAAGAAAGTGGAAATAATGACAAGCAGCCACGATAAATTATTGCTCAACATTTGTTTTGGGTATTCCTCCACATGGGAAATACAAAAAGCGATGAACAATACTCAAGAGCAATTAGAGAGTTTTCCAAAGTATATGGAGATATCTAATCCAAATCTACTGGTAAGAACAAGCGGTGAGAATAGATTATCAGACTTTTTATTATACCAATGTACTCAAGGAACCCAGCTTAAATTCATTGAAAAATGTTGGCCAGATTTGAGCTTTTTGGATTTTATAAAAGTGTTATTATCATACAGACATAAATAAATTAAATGGATTGTGTAATTTCATTTTTTGGTCTCTTTTGTTGAAGAATGTCGTTCAAGTTCCAAAAATACAAAAGAAAGACTTGAAACTCAATTGGAAGATCTTCACGATTTGCTAAATTGCTGCAAGTCTTATCTAAACAATTGAATAATTTTTCTACTTCTTTACAATCGTTTATGGTTGAAACTTTGGCTCTAGAAGCCTTGGCAATATCTTCTGGTACCTTGTACTGTCCAATAATTTCTAATGTATTGGCAATATATGATTTTAATTCGTCAAAGTCAAGTAATCTCCAATAAAGAACAGAAATCTCGTAAATTTCTGGTATTGACCCTTCAACAAGAAGTGAAAAGTTCTGAAATAAATTTTTAGCAAATTTCGGGTCCTTAAAGGAAAATTTTTTCATGCTTTTTTCAAGTACTAGCACAGGAAGATTTGACAAATTCATAAGTAAATTTAAAAGTCTTTGCTTATCTTTGGCATAAAACTTTGGTTTATCGATGAAAATGCGGAATAATCGAAAAAAGTGTTTACCCCATAACAAAGATCTGTCTGATTTTTGCAGCAAGTCTATGGCTCTGTCTATAACTTTATAGTCTATTTCATTTTTGTTTTTAAAATGATAAACATAGAACCATTTGTCAATAATCCAAATATAAAGTCTGATATCGCAGTCATATTCGTTGCAAAAACGCTCCACGACAGAGAGATTGGGGTGATTCGCTATTATTTGAGACATAAGTCGGCAAAATAATTTTGGTTCCAACTTTGAATTATATGGAATAGTAAACATTTTTAACAGAAAAGGATCGTTTTTTAGTAATTCTTCATGCTCTGACTTTAAAGGGATTCGTTTTATATGGCAGTATAATATTTGAGCGTCAATAGATCTTGAAATCAAAACTTTTTTTGAAATAATATTCAAAATGGAACTAACATCAGATTGTCCGAGATGCTCAACATCAACAGTCATTATCAAGTCTTTCAACGCTTCCCATTGCTGCTGCGTCTTATTTTCAGTATATACTAGTGGCACATTCAAGCTCGACTTAATTTTACTCAACTCTACAGATAAATTAATTCGAGAATTCTTGTACCAGGTCAACCCACCTTTCATAATTTGCTTCATCGCGACTTCATTGTGATACAACAAAACAGATCGAACTTCCTTAAATGTAAGACCCTGAAAATCTCCCAATAAAGATGCCGTGCTCTTGGTAAGATTTAATTTGATGGATTCATATACGGCAATTGATAAGAGTAGTCCAAATTTCGCTGGTTTGGCGGCTTGAAATTTGGTGATTAATTCTTTGAGCTTGTCGTATTGGTTTTTAGCCAAAAGCAAATTCGAGATGGCAGTTACGCTACCAATTGAGATAAAATTACATTTTTTTTCAAATTCTTGATAAAACTCATATGCCCGATCAGGGTCGCGCTTGTTAATGAAAAACTTCATCATTATGGCATACGTTACATCATCTTTAATGGTGGTATCAAATAAATTAAGAGCTTTATCCAAACTTCCTAACGCTAAATAAGATTTCAACCCGATATTATCGAGATGAGTGTCTCTTTCGAAATTAAGCTCTATAGTTGCTTTTTTGTACATTTCAAGGCATTCAGTGGGATTGCTTTTAAACAAATAATTTAGAATTTTTGAATATGCAAAAGTACTAGGACCTGGTAGGTAATTGAAAAAACCTAGAAGGTCAGAATACATTTTGTTTTTGCTTAATTGAGATAAAAAAAGTTCATATTCTGCTATTTCAACATTAAGTTTCTCTGGCGGCAATTCATTGTTGATTATGGCCATATAGGCGAGATTGTTTCTCTTGTTAAAAGTATTTGGAAGATTTAAAATTTGGTCAATATCTTTGGTCGTCATTGCCCGAGCTCTTTCCAATAATTTGAATTTTTGTGGGGTTCTTTGATAATTTTCCAGTGGGACGCAAGCATCAAAGAACCGCATTCCTACTTCATAATTTTGATCTAATAGATTAACACTGATTTTCCCGATTGTCCGAGGAGTTATTGTCGAATTCAATATGGATTGAAACACCTTACTCATGTTTTGCTCCTGAACTTTCCCATTTTTCGGAGATTATTTGAAACACTTTCCTTGAGAATGGATTTGGATATTCCAGAAAATTTGACTCCAGTATTGAGAAAACTAGTCCAAGAAATATTGGTTAACCAACCTTCAGATATTGTCCAATTTTGTGCGGATTATTTTAATGGTCTTTTGCGAGAGCAAAGACAAGGAAAATTTGAAAATAAGATTGAAGCTCCCCAGCAGCAAGAGGATGACTTGATGGATGAATTTGAAAGTGATGATGATATTGCAGATGATGAGCCACCAGTGCAAGTGTCTAGGGGTCGTAGGGTAAGTGTCAGTGCAGAAAGTATGCAGCCTGAAACAAATTTCGAAAAAATAATTATTCCTAAATCAGATCAACAAAAAGCAAGACTTGCAGAAAGTGTGCAACAAAATTTTTTGTTTAGAAATTTAGACGAGGATCAATCTAGAGATGTCATCAATGCTATGGAAGAGAGAATTGTCAAGCCTGAGGAAGTAATTATACGACAGGGTGATGAAGGCGACTTTTTTTATGTCGTAGAGTCTGGAAAATATGATATATTTGTAAACAAAAATGGAACCCCTGTAAAAGTAGTAGAGATTGGTGCAGGTGGAAGTTTTGGAGAATTGGCGCTGATGTATAATGCAACTCGTGCAGCTACTGTTGTGGCAACCTCTCCTGGTGTTCTCTGGGCACTTGATCGGGTCACATTTAGAAGAATTTTAATGGATAATACCTCCAAAAAGAGAAAACTGTATGAGTCCTTTTTAGAGGAGGTACCCTTACTACATTCCTTGGAAGTTTATGAAAGACACAAAATTGCGGACACACTAGAAACTGTATCTTTTCAAGACGGAGATACAGTCATAAAGCAAGGCGATATTGGCGATTCCTTTTACATCATAGAAGAAGGCGAAGCTGTCGTAACGAAAGTTGACGCACATAATACCACACATGTTGTGCGAAATTTGAAAAAAGGAGACTATTTTGGTGGTAGTTTTTACTTACAAAGAAATGGCACTTCTCACAGATCAACCTCGTTTGGCAACAATCACTGCAAAAGGCAGAATCAAATGTGCTACCATGGGTAAAAAGACCTTTCAAAGATTGCTTGGGCCTCTAACTGACTTAATGAAACGCCATTCGGCAAGTTATGAACAAGTTCCTTAGAGTTTTAATAAATTATTCCGTGATTTTTGAAACATATGGGTAACAATGCTGCTATGATCTGGTCTGTCACGTTCTTAGGCAGTCTAGTACTATTCATTGCCTTGCTGTTGAATCCTTTTACGTCCTGGTTTGCATTGTTACTGAGCTTGTGGTGTTACATTGACAAAACACCAAGCAGAGGAGGATACCAACACGGTTTTCGAAGAAAGTTGTCCAATTGGGTGCGCAAATTGCCTGTCTGGCAAGCATTTCGTAGCTATTTTCCATCCAAAATTATAATCAAGGGAAAACTTGAGAAAGATGGCAAATACTTATTGTCGTTTCATCCACATGGTATTATCGGACTTGGAGTATTTACTCAATTTGTATATGATTTTACGCATTTGCAATCTCTTCCACGCATAAGACCAGCAACATTGAATTTGAACCTTAAAATACCTTTCCTGCGACATTTGGCTCTTTTAAATGGTTTTATTTCCTGTGACTATGACAGTATGAAATACGTCTTAGATGGAAAAAATCTTGACAAAGGAGAAATTCAAGAATCAGTCTTGTTGGTGACTGGTGGCGGATACGAAGCGGAGTTTACCAAAGCCAAAACGGTCACAGTTGCCATTAACAACAAAAATGGATTTATTAGACTCTGTATGGAAACGGGCTCCAAATTAGTTCCTGTTATATCTTTAGGAGAATGCGATACTTTTTATATTGTTCGAGAAGAAAGTCAGAAGACCTTATTTCAAAAGTATAGTTTTGCATTGTTGAAAAAAATTCAACCTTTGTTGCGAAAATACTTCGGCATGTCATTTCTATATTTTTATGGAGATCCAGTATTTAGTTTTCTCCCTTTTCCATTGAATTTGCCCATCATTCCTCGAAAAGTACCTATCACTGTTGTAATAGGTGAACCGATATCAGTGCCTCAAACTTCAGATCCAACAAAACAACAAATTGACATGGTGAAAGAAGAATTCCGTAGACAGGTACGTGCCTTAGTCGCTGAGTATGGTGAACCCCATGGAATTAAAAAAGTGAATTTTCAATAAATGGAATTCCTAAAGATTCTGATAAAACTCGTTTCAAATTTTGATTAATGCTCAAAGTTTATAATAGAAGCTTAGAAATTATAAATGGAAAAGGCGTCTATTTATTTGATAATAACCAAAAGAGATACCTCGATTTTACTAGTGGAATAGCCGTTTGCTCTTTAGGACATGGGGATACAGAAATTGCCAAGGTTTTGTTCGACCAAGCCGGTAAACTTTCACACGTTTCTAATTTGTTTTTAAACGAGCCTGCCAAAAAACTTGCAAAGGTTCTCAAAGTAGAAAGCAAAATGGATTCATGCTTCTTTTCAAATTCAGGAACAGAAGCCAACGAAGCAGCACTTAAATTTGCCAGGAAACATGGACATTCCATTCATCGAAAGAAGACTAACATAGTAGCTTTTGCTGGAGGCTTTCATGGCAGAACGTTTGGAAGCTTATCCGCCACGATGACTCCAAAATACAAGAAACACTTTAAACCAACAGTTCCCGGATTTCAGTGCTTTCAGTATAATAATACTGATATAATAGATTTTGGAATAGACGAAAATACTTGCGCTGTAATAATTGAACCTATTCAAGGTGAAGGAGGTGTTACGCCGGCAACATCTGATTTTTTAAAGAAAATAAGACAGGCTTGTACGCAACACAATGCCATATTAATTTTTGATGAGATTCAATGTGGGTTAGCTAGGACTGGAAAGTTGTTTTGCAAACAACATTATGACATACAGCCCGATATTTTGACCATTGCAAAGCCACTAGGGTAAACTTACATTTACGTAGAAATGGATTTCCTATAGGCGCAACTTTAGTGAATTCCCAGATATCGAGTATAATGGAGGTAGGGGACCACGGAACTACCTTTGGGGGCAGTCCTCTAGCTTGTGCAGTAGGATTGCACTGTTTCAAAAGATTGAATGACACAAATTTATTGAAAAAAGTCAACTCAAATTCTGAATTTCTGTTGAAAGAAATATCTAGCTGGGAACACCCAAAAATTAAAGAAATTCGAGGAAAGGGATTGCTACTAGGCATTGAATATGTAGAAGATCCAAAAGAAGTTATTGAAAAGGCGCAGAGAAAGGGACTTTTACTGGTCGGCGCAGGTAAAAATACTATTCGAATTATTCCACCGCTTATTATTAGTGAGGATGAGATAAAAGAAGGTTTAGGTATACTCAGGAGTTGTCTCTAATGTACATTTATTAAATCACTTCTTCAAAACTGCCTTTGCTCTGGTCTTGGCGGAATCTGCAACATGTTCTGCCTTCTTCTTTGCGACTTCAGCCTTATTTTTGACTTGTCCAATCTTGACACTGATAGGACTCTCAGGGGCACGCCCACCAGAATCAATTTGTCGTTGTCGTTGCTTTTGTTTGTACATTTTTCTAGTTTGTGTACAAGTTACAATTAAAGCACTAGATACTGCCAAAATGATCACCACAGCAACAGCTATGGTAAGGCCACCCAGTTTGTCATGAGTAAGCTCATTGCTCTTGTCAGTGTCATTTCTCTTAAACGAATTGCTAGAAGTGTAATACAAAAGTCCTGCGCCCAATGCTAATACAGCAGCGGCATCACAGAATGTTTCCACCATATTTAAGTGCTGTTCTTTATATGGTCTGTAATGTATTATCGCAACAAGGTATAATGTTAAACAAACTTGAACTGCTATCGCTTGAATTCCAATATAATTCGCAAAGAAAACATTTGTCAAAATAACAAAAAGCTTTAAAAATAATTGGACAGGAATAAAAATATCCAGACCAGGCTTAAAATTGTTGTGACTTCCAGTCAAAATCTTATTGCTAACATATCTGCAGTTTTCCCAAGCCTTAGTTTTAAATTTCTTTTGCTCTTTAGTGACAAAAAAGAATACATAAATGACTGGTATACCCAATATGTAGAAGATCAAACTCAAAACACCAATTGGTAAATGGGCATACCAAGTCAAATTATAGCACTCTACATCAGGGGCCTGTACTAAAAAGTATTTTGTGGTATCACCGTACTGGATTTTACGGCATGAGAAATACGATATTCCCATATTAGCAATGTTAACATATAACAGAGTAACTGCAATGTAATTCATTTTCAAACCAAGATACAAATTATCCATAAATTTTTCACGAGGGTAACTCCAATTGACTACAAAATTGATTTTTGTAAATTTTTGAAGCTGTGGTAGTCTGGTTGGGATTGGAGTTTTCAATAAAAGCTTTTTGATGAAACCAAAAATTGTGAAAATTGGATATTTAAAATGAGGACTGAGCCATATTGGAAAAGTCACAAAAATTGCCAAAAATATGAGCGGAATCACAAAAATACTGATAAATTTGTCATAATAACTGACAGCTCCACCAGAAAGACACTCGGGTGCAGTGACATCCAATGAAAATGACAAATTTCCAAAAAAACTCAAGACTCCTGACAAAAGGGGTGGCCATTGAAGTTCCATATTATTCATAATATACAAGTACTGTCCGAAATTGATCAAAATAGTGATAGCTGCCAAACTGACTCCTTTCCTTAATAAATAGAATATGACTAATCCCAAAAATATAATCACAATAACCATGATTGCAATCATTTCCTGTCTTGTATTTTTACATTTAGTACACTTCAGTCCACTTCGATAGTAGCCCGGAGTGCAAGTGCTACACCTATCACCAGTATATCCAATTGTGCAATTTCCATTTGCGCATGACTCTTCTGGTGTACATTGCTAGATTAGTAGAAATTACGAGAAAAGTTCCAGTAAATGCATCGAATTTCCAACCGTCTTGAGCAACAGGCATTAATGCGCCTGAATCATCACATGCAGCACCATCTGGGCATTTTTCACAAGCTCTATAAATATAATCTGATTTCAACTTATTGACAAAATATTTTCTTTTATAAACATTTGGAAAAAAGCCAGGATCGCAGTCCAAAGTAAGCTGCATTTCACAAGTAGAATTAACACCATCTACAAATAATCCAAAAGTCAAGCTTCCTAATATGTTAGTACTATTGTCAATCGTAGAATTGATAAAATAGTAAAAGTCATTCATAGAATCGTTTTTCAAATTAACCATTCCATCTACAAGTCCCTCATTGTTGTAGATTCCACCAATGGATGGGCTATGTGATACCTTTGCTTTTAAAGAATAAGGCATAAAATTGTAAATTCTATTGGGATCTGAAACTTTAATGTCTCTAAATATGTTAAATTTTCGAAACAAACAGTCACCAATGCAATCTAGCGAATAATTACTACTTACAGCAACTGGTCCGCAATTTATAATAGTTGGTTGAATATTTTTAGGATTGATATCCAATGAATAAGTAAATAAACTATTTGTGAAACCATCATTAGCCTCAGCCAAAATATCGAATGAACCCTCCATCAATTCTGGAATCTTAAAATAGAGAAATCCATTGTATTTGGTTTCCAAATGTCTTGTTTCATTGATGGGCTGTAATTTACCATCAAGTAAATTTTTACCTGCAGTAGTTCGTAGATCATAAGGAACATCACTAACATACCATTTAAAATTTTGAATAGCATTAGGATCAACAAATTGATCTAATGGGCTTAAAAATGTGAGATTTAAATTGAATTGATCCAAGTCCAGATCAACAAACGCATTTTGAATTTGGACCTCCCAGTAAGTTGTTCCTTCTGATATAGTTTCATTTTTCGTCAAACGAGGCACACGATTACCAAATTGCAAGTTGCTGATTTGAGTTGTCAAATTTCCAAGTTTTAGAAAAGTTTTAAATTCGCAAAAATTCTCGCCTTTCAGCATATTGGGCAAGACAATTGTGATACTATTATCAGTCCATATACAAGATTGTTTTTGAGTCTGGCAATCTAATGTCACATTGTAATTTTTGCACAGAAACACTATTTCTCTTCGATCCATTGATCTTTCTATTTGATCTCCAAATCCTTTTCCATTAATTTGCAGCTTGTTTCCTTCAACAAACACAGGAGTTTTACTCAGATATCGACTAAGAGTTTTCACAGAAGACTGTGTAATGTATTGAATATTTGTAAATATCATTTTGTTGTAAGCATAAAATAGATTTTTTGAAGTCAAATTCATGACATGCACTTTTTCACCCATTTGGACAACATCCACAATATCAATTCTAGAGCCATACAGTCTAGGAACATTAAAGTACAAAAATTCATTGGTATTTTTACAACTATCAGCAGGAATGCTGTATAATTTTTGCCCGTCAACCTGAACATGCACAATAAATGTTTGTTGATTAAACTGCTCTCCACACGCTGGATTTTTACTCGTACTGTATCCCAAATTAATAAATTCTATCACATACAAATTTCGAGTCGCATCAGCAACTGAAAATATCGAGTTTCTAACTTTTTGTGTGATTGGAATTGCATTCGTAATGTATCCATCAACAAATGTCCATTTTTTAACATTAAGCAGTCCAACAGGAAGAATGTCATGTCCAATAGTTAGCTGTAAATTGTAATTATCAAAGGCACAAGCATCCTCAACAAGTGGCAAATGAAACGATAATTCATTATTTTCCCATTTCAAAGATTGGCCACTGCTTATTAAATATGAAGCATTGATTCCCAAATTTCTAGAGTCTATTAAGCTGAAATTTGTTCCAAAATTTTGACCCGTAATTGTCAAAATGAATGAGCCAGTGATACATGGATAGTCTTGAGCCAAAAACGAATTTAAAGAAATAGTTTCATTCTTGTATTTTGCAAATCCACCCGTCAGTATTGGTGATCTTTGAGTTAATTTAGTAGGCTCCAAAGTTGCATCCAAAATAAATCCAGTCATTCCAGTTGAAGATGCTAGATCTGTGTTGAAAAAGTATTGCAAATCAACTAGTTGTAAATTACCAGTGGCATACGGAAGATATCCATATCCATTCAAATTGTTGCAAAATTGAATTGGAATTTTGAATGGGTTGATTAAATCGCCCTGAATGGTTGCTGTTACATTAAATGGTAGAGACAAGTCATTTTGACACTGAGTAGGACTCAAAAACCATTCTGAAGTAATATTGACTCTGGAATGTGTTGAGTTGTATGTGATAGAAT
>JADGIG010000139.1:0-16098 GCA_018985235.1 Sanchytrium tribonematis
GGAAAAATCGGTTATTAGCATGAGTAGATTGGCTGATAATAACTCGAATTTTATAACTTGTAAACTGCATGAGAATTGATTCCGTAAAACAAATCCAGCGGAAATGTCGTAAATTAATATTAAATTGAAATTCAATAAAACTAGCAAGGTGTTTCTGTGTACAATAATTCTGCCATGATGATATAAGTCTTGGAAATTATAAACGTAATCTTTGAACTCAATGGTTTTGCTAGTCAGTAATAATATGCCCTTGCGCACGACTTTGCAATCTAAAATGATATTAGTCGTCTTAATCAATTTGCACATCCGGCTATAGTGAACGTAGGCTGCATTGTTTTGATCAACTGTCACCATATGTTTACCAACTATGATTCTATTAATTTTGCTTTTATGTGGATTTGGAACTGTCCAAGTTTTTATCGTTATACCTATCTCCAAGCATATTATTTCCATTTGGCTATTAACCCCAATGATCATATTATTAACACTTGCCATGTGATTTAAACTAAGATGCAATTTGTATTTTAGCTCCATTTTGTAGGTGTAAATAAATAATATGTATCCAGTACTTAAGACTATGTAATCAGTGCATATACGAATTTCAGCCGAGCTGCAGCTTAAAGGAAACGTGATTATCTTTTCCATAAAAATATTTGTTGATTGTTACAAAAATTAAATTTTCACTTAATGCGAAATTATGTTATCGACAAATTATAAATTTTACCAGCCGCCGAATCACAAATTCATTCCAAAGAGGTTCAAAAATGCAAGAAACTTCAATGTTCAATTCAATTCTTTAAGTGCTTGTGCATGTGGAATCTGAAACCAACATTTTGCTTCCTCAAAAATGGTCCATGGAACTTTAGAAGTTTTGGTTGTTGAAGCTAGAAACCTCAAATCTAGTTTATTAGACAAGGCAGATCCATATGCTATCGTAAAGGTGGGAAGTGTTAAAAAGCGAACAAAGACGAAAAACGACGCTGGTAAAAACGTCAATTGGTCTGAAAAATTCGAAATTGATATTATCGATGGGATGAATGAAATGTACGTCGAAGTTTGGGACGATGATACGGTAAATGAATCTTATTAAGGTGAAAGATGACAAAAGAGGATATTGCACAGTTGATTTGATGAAAGTTTACAACTCTGGAACTGATGATGGTTGGCATTCTTTGATTTTAAATGGAAAGCAACACGGTGAAATTCACCTAGTGTTATATTTCAAGCCGAGACCAGGTATGGGTCAGCCAGGTCCTCCACAGCAGGGTTATGCCCCTCAACAAGGGTATTATCAGGGTCAGCCCCCTCAAGGGTACTACCAACAACCTCCTCCTCAAGGATATTATCAGCAGGGTCCACCGCAGGGATATTATCAACAAGGACCTCCTCCACAGGGTTACTATCAACAGGGTCCGCCTCCACAGGGATATTATCAACAAGGTCCACCGGGTCCAAACCCAGGTCCCTACAATCAAGGACCACCTGGTCAGGGTCCTACACCTTATCAACAAGGTCCTCCTCCAAGCCATGGGAATCAGTACCCAGGTAATTATGGTCGATAAATAAATGATAAAATTTATGCAATTCCCCTCATGACTGTGGATGAGAAATTGCATTTTCAAAAGCGAGTTAGTGCTCTACTTTCTCGAGATTGCGAATCTTCGGAAGCAAGATTAAAGAGAAATTATGATTTTAAATATTTAATAGAGAATTCTCAAAAAGCGTGGATTTTAGAACGTAATTATGATCTGGTTCTTTTGCATGAAGCATCTTCTGCATATGCAATCAGGATATCAGAGAATCTGGCAGAATTTATTTCCGGGTTGGAACTTATCGATTGCATTTGCGATAAATGCTATGAATTTCCTAAGTCAATGGAAGACCGATACTACGTCGAATTTGAAAAGTCTCTGTTTGAAATTATTAAATTTGTCGAATTCTCTGAAGATTGGGCCGTTAGAGCCAAGTTATTACTTGAACTATCAAAGCGTTTACGATCATTTAAAACGTTTGCAATTCCTCTTTTGCCAAACTTGATGGAAATGATCAAAATATTTGGAAATCCTATTAACAAGAATATGAGCCAATGTTGCTCCGGCTTTTTGGAAATTCTTGCAATCTATGAACCGTGGCTAGAATTATTTAACAGGCATCTTCATATTTTAATACCAATTTTATCTGATTTACTTAATTACGGGTTGATCTCTAAAAAAGACTACTTTAAATATCAATACTTGAGCAATTTTGAATTTGTCCATTCAAAAATCTTACTTGTATACCCGTCTTTAAAATAAATAATTTTTGCAACTTACTCCTATTGATGACAACTGCTTTATCCATCACAGACCAAAATACATTCAGAAACTGTCTTAAATTGTTTGATAATGGAAACCACAAAAAAGGTTTAAAAACGACTGAGCAATTACTTGAAAAGTACCCAGGCCATTCAGAAATAACATGTACAAGAGGACTCTTTTTAATTTATTTGGAAAGACTGGACGAAGGTCTTAAATGTATCAAAGAAGGATTAATGAAGAATTTAAAATCCAGCACAAATTGGCATATCTATGGTATTTATTACAAAGTAACTCGAAACTTTGACGAAGCGTGCAAGTGCTATATCAAGGCAAGTAATTTGGATGAAAATAATGCCGGGATTCGAAGAGATTTGTGTGTATTGTTAGGGTATACTAGAATGTACGAGCAGTTGATAGATCAATTGTCTATTCTTTTGAGCCAACAGCCAACTAAGATGGTTTGGGTGCAATTAAGCACCGCTTATTTCATGATGAGAAAATACGAAGATGCTCTCACTGTGTTGGAACAGTATGAACTTACAATGCCGGAAAAAGACCAAGACTATTCTAATTTTGTTCTTTTCAAAGCCAGAATATACTTTAAGACTGGGGCTTATGCAATCGCAATTAAATTTCTAAACAAAAATGAGCAGCATGTCACAGACTCATTAGCTTTATTGGAACTCCGGGCTTTTCTCACGTTAAAAAGTCAAAAATATGAACAAAGTCTCAGCATGTTTAAGGAGCTTTTGCAATTTAATGATGAGGATTTGAAATTTGTAAACGGATACCTTCTTTCTTCTCTTAAAATTCAAAAATACTCGAACAATATGGAAGATCAATGGAAAGTTGCTCTTAAATCTCTCAAAGAAGAACATAATTCATTCTGCATTAGATTTACATATGTTGACACACTTTCCGGCTCAGCAAGAGAAAAAGAAATCAGATCATTTATGGATAAAATTTATCAAAAAGGTTCGCCAGCTTTCTTCAAAGTCATTAAACATATTTATTCCCAAAACGAAGAATATTATAATAGCCTAGTTGATGATCTGGGCTCTTCTTACGAAAACGTGGATGATTTTAAGTACTACTGGTATTTGTATTCTAAGTATTCACAGTATAACTGTATAAAAAACGATACAGAGTGCGAAAAGTATTTTGATAAAATGAGGATGTCCAAACATTATCCCCAATTATCCAAGGTAGACAAAATTGATTTCATAGTGATTAATTCGAAAATCTTGAAACGTCAAGAGAAATTTTTGGAAGCAGCACATGTTTTGACCGAAGCTCAAGCCCTAGATACTGGTGATAGATCTTTAAATGTTAGGAAAGCAAAATATTTAATTAGAGGGAAGAATCTCAAGGAGGCAATTCTGGAAATGCAAATGTTCTTACGAACTGAACCTAACAAAGATTTTATAAAAGATTTAATAGCTGTGCAATGCATTTGGTTTATTTTTGAATTGCTTAAATATTTCAAGAATACTAATGTTTATTTCAAATTGGTAAAAATTATGCTTGGCTACGTCGATGACATGATTGCGGATGATGCTGATTTTCAATCTTTTTGTGGTCGCCGTTCTGTTTTTGAACCATTTTTCGACTACGTTTCGTGGATGAATACAAGTATGGAGCATAGGCTAACTCTAAAAGTTTTCCTATATCTTGCAGATACAATTCAGACAAATTCAACCTCAGAAAAACTACCGGACGACGAAATATTGAAAGAAATTTTCGGTGAATCTGATAATGACCTTCATGGCGAGCAAGAAGCCAAAAAAGTCAAAAAGGAAAAGTTACTCCTCAAACTAGCCAATTTGCTTATTAACTTTAAAGACAAAAATGCGCGTTATTGTGCTTTTTCGATATTTTATACAAATGGTAGAATTTATTTATCTAGATCAATTGAAAGAGTGTGCTACGATAGCAAAGGCGGAAAATTTGGAGATACTAAAACATCTTGTAATACTTAAAAAGAATACGACCACTGACCGAAATTTACTGGCACAGATTGATGCATTTGAAAAATCAATCACAAAACCGCCGCAATTAAAACATGAAAATATGTATATCAAGAAATGTTTTTCATTAGAAGCCAGTATGAATAAACTGCAAGTCTAACATCGATCATATATTTAAAGATCTTATGTCCTCCAACTCAGCAATTTTATAGGGTTTCCCCTGTAATTTTGAATGTCGCTCTTCAAAGATCTCTGCCAGTGACCATTGATCGGTGTTAATGTAATCAAGAGAATTCAGGAAAGTTTCTCTTTCTTGATTCAGAATTTTGAAATTCAATACAGATTCCGAGGTGCACATCAATTTGGCTATGTACTTTGACTCGTTCAAGGAGTCAGCAATAACACCTTTTCCATTTGATCGGCACCATCCGCAACTGAATACCCGGCCCTCGTCATCCAAGGGTTGGCCAATTTTTGAGTTTAAACTGCCAATTTCGTAGACTTGGCTTGAACTAGAGCCCACGGCACTAATTACAGTGTCAAATTTTGCAAAGACAGTCTCATTTTTGGAATGAAACGTAAATTTTTTTGCGTCATCAGTAAGAAATTTTTGTTTTCGAAATTCAACAAAAGCTTGTCCGCTTTTTTGAGTACGTGTTGGTTCAAGTAAAAATTTGAAATGTAGTCTTTTCATTGTATCTACTTCTGACGGAGGATTAGTCTGTCTAAGCTGTATTTTTTCGAAAATTTCATAGACCCTTTTCGATTTTCTGTCGCAAGAATTTGCAAACGGTTTGACGTCTCTCATTATACCGTGATTAATAGATATGTTAAGAGGCTTATAGAGGAAAGGTCTCAATTCAAGAGCTGTAAAACTAGTATGTAGTGGAGTTTTTCTGCCATAAATTGTGACACTATCAACCTCCGCAGCCTTTAGTGTTTTCAAAGCTAGCTCATTGATATCAGTTTTTTCTAGTGTTTCCGGGAATAAAAGGATCCTTGCTATATCTAAAGCAACATTTCCGTTCCCAATGATGGCTACATCTTTTCCAATGTTGAATTTTTTCTTGTAAAACTCCGGATGTTTGTTGTACCATTTGGTGAATTCAACAGAGTTGATCAGGGACTCTTCGCCTGGAATTCCTAGCTTGCGTGGTTCGTTTGCTCCAGTCGTTAATATTATACCGTTGTAATATTGCTTCAACCTATCCAAACCAATCGCTTTACCAATTTTCGTGTTCCCAAAAAATCTGACATTATCAGATTTCAATATCTTTTTAAATTCATGGATGCAATTTTTTACTGCTTGCTGGTCAGGTGCAACTCCATATCGTGCTAATCCATATGGAATAAAATTAGAATCAAATATATCCACTCTGAAATTTTTATTCGTCAGCAATTGCTGAGCAGCGTAGAAACCAGAAGGTCCAGCTCCAATAATCGCAAAATGGGTAAATTTTTTCAAAGCCGACATTTCAAGACTCTCCTTGTTACTATGTACAAACACAGAGTTTGGAAAATATTTAATGCTGAAAATGAAATATTGGGAAGGTTTGCCACCAGGTTATCACTTGCACTACAAGGCAAAGGCAAGCCGTACTATTCTCATCAAGAAGATTTTGGAGATTATGTGGTTGTCATCAACGCGAATAAAATAAAAGTGACTGGAAGGAAAGAGGATCAAAAAGTTTACTATAGGCACACAATGTGGCCAGGTGGGTTAAAAGAAACCAAATATAAAGACACACCCAAAACCAGTGTAGTTCAAATGGCGGTTAGAAGAATGTTGCCCAAAAATAATTTAAGAAATGGAAGAATGAATAGGCTTTTTGTCTTTGAAAACGATAACCACCCTTATGATGGTAACATATTGAAATACAATAATGATGTTCTTGATGAATTAAATACACAACAAATCAATTATGTTAGAAATTTTCTTGGAGCTTCAAAGTAAAATTATGGTTTTTCGGCATTTTCCAACATTATACTTTTTTTATACCAAGATTTGGCCACAGCTTTGGATTTGATTACTCCCCCTAAGCCATAACCATAGATCCATGCAATTTTTTGCATGCTTTTAGGTTCTCCATAATTTGCTGCCTTTTGGTACCAAAATAAGGCAAATTTCATATTTTGGTTTAAAGGACCTCGAAAGTACATATTTCCGATTTGATAGTAAGCTTCGGGATCATGAGATTTGGCATGTCTCCAGTACCTCGCACTTCTTGGAGTCTTATCTATTCCTAATCCATTTAAAAGGATTGAAGCTATTTTGTCAAAAGAAGGTGCGAAGTTGCATACTGCACAATATTCAAAATACTTAAGCGCGCACACATAGTTTCCTTCCGCAAACTTATTCTCAGCTGCGGCAAACAATGAATTAATGTAATTATGCGGCAAATATTGTAGATACTTTTTATATTTTTTACATGTTTGCAAATACAGCGTTTTGTTTGGTATTTTTAAGAAGTCATTCGAATGCCGGTATTGAAACTGTAATAATTTGGTGGAGAATGAATTTAATTTTTGAGAAATATATGACAGATCAACCATATTTTCCTCAATATTCCAAATCAACTGAGGATTTGAATCTGCTTTAATTAAACTTAACTCAAGAGTGCTTCTCTTGATTGATTTTAAATTTTGCTCCAAATTTTCGTAAATCTTACTCAACCTTGCAATTTCCATGGAAAGTTGCTTATTTTTATTCTTTTCGGTTGATAAAGCATAGCTTAGCTTTGAGTTATCATTCTGATGTTTTAGCAAAAGAGATGAAAGCTTGTTTCTCATAGAATCTATTTCGTACTCTTTGCTTTTAAGAATTGGATTTTTATTCCACATGAATCTTAAAAATCAAACTCACGACGTCACTTTCACCAAACCAGTCAAGCAAAGAGGCAAAACTAATTCGCTATTTATTCAATTTCAGGAAAGATATCTTGAGAGCATATGTTCAAAATATCATTACCAGGGTGGTCCACAGAAAATGGTTTCAGTCTCCAAAATTTTAAAATTGTGGATAACAACTTTGGATCGGATTTGTCCAAATCTGTGCTGAGCGGCACATTCCAAGACGTAATAAACTCAACAACTTTGCTCTTTAATTCAGATTCTGCATCTTTGAAGATGCTTTTCTCAGGTATAAAATTACACTCATACTTTTGGAAATGTAATGTTTTTTCAACCAAAAATTTGTAGTCAGGGTGCTCATTAGCCTCAGGTATTTTAGGTTTCATTTCGACTTCCAAGAACTTGTCAAAATTAAGTCCAGCGAGTGAAAGCACTGAATCGCGCTTCTCTAGCAGGGACTTGATTTCTTTTTCAACGTCACCTTGAACAGTCTCATCGTCGTCTTTTCTTTTTCTTCTATTTTTTACTTTCTTAGAGTATAGTTGCTCGATTTCTCGGTTTATATCAGCAAGCACTAAATTATATTGATCGAAAGCTAGCATCAATTTAGCTTTCTTATGTAGAACCGATTTCCTCCAATAATTAATCATTTCTTGGAGTCTTAGGTGCCTTTGCAAATACTTTATACCCATTGAGAGTTCATCATGTGCGGTTCGCTCTGTTTCAATAAGTTCAAGATAATTTAACTGACTCATTAGTCTATGTCTAAGGCTTTCGCAGTTTTCTTTTACGAATGGATCGATTTGTTTTAGTTCGATGGCTGTGCTCTCTGGCAAATCTTCCATAATTATTGGATCTGTTATGATTGAAGAAACTAACCGATGAAGGAGCGGGTCTGTAGTCTCCGCATTTACCTCTACATAAGGAGCAGGATCATTATTAATTTGTACTAGTTGTTTCAAATCATCCTCTGTGAGTGCTCGAAAATAAGGTTCCATTACCATCCAGAAATTCGTTATCGGTAATTGGTTAGTTGGTTTGGGACTAAGAAAGGTACCTCCCAATAATTCTTCTTGCTCCTCTGCTCCTATCAATTTAAGCCAAATTCTTTCGCTAATGGTATCAGTTGGATGTTTAATTACTGTCGTGCTTAATTGGCCCAATGTTTTGGGATCCTTATAATCTTCAAACTTACCGCCAGCTTTCTTTTTTGACATTTCTTTTGGGAGACTATCAATATAAGTAACAATTTGAGTTTGGAGCTTTTTTAAATGTCTAAGTTTTCGAGATTTAGATATGTCGTTGAAAGAGAGTTCATTTAACATGGAGAAAAAAATTGCTTCAAAATTTATACATTTTATGTTTATTTTACATAACTGATTTATTTAGGCAAAAGGAACTCTGTAGTAGGTGGAAGAGTTAGTTTTTATCATTTCCAAAGTTGTCTGATTCGTAATTAAAAGAAATTTTAAGTCAATTTCTACCGTATCAGAAGATATCGCCTTTAAGTAAGATATTGGATGGTTCATAATCAAATGCCGTTTTGCTCTGCGGCTTATCAGTGCCTTCCTTAAATCAGAGTGATGCTCGTCCACTTCAAGCTTTTCTATAATTTTTGAGAGCATAATTTACAGCATAGAACAGCTACATTTAAAAGTTTTGGCGTCCATCAAATTATACCAATCCCAGCATGTGCAAGGATCGTCAATCATTCATCGTTGTTGACAGGCTATTACGATGGCAGCGTACAGCAAACAGTGTACAAGCAGTGTTCGTTTTAAAAACTGCTCTTCTTCGTCACTTCTGAACGCCTTGAAAACTTTACTGAAGTCTGGTAGCATAATTTGTTTTGAGGGAATTTGATACAATTGGAGATGAACTCCGAAATCCCCAATATAGATCAGCTGTGGAAAGAAACAAGAATGCTTTTCGATTCTGACCTTCCTTCAAAACCCTATAAGTTCAATCAAAAGATTTCGCCTTCAAGGAATTTTCCAAGCGATGCAATTGATCCTATGGAGATTGACAATACTTTTGATTCTAAATTAATTCGTTTACAAAAAGTTATAGTAGGTCATGATGGCTGGGTTAGATCAGTATGCTTTGATCCATTTCGGAAATTTTTTGTAAGTGGGTCAGTCGACAAGCTGGTCAAAATTTGGGATGTTCAAGGCCATTTAAAATTAACCCTTACAGGCCATCTCGCAAGCATAAGGGATCTGAAAATGTCAAAACAGCATCCCTACTTATATTCTGCATCTGAGGACAAGACTGTTCGATGTTGGGACCTGACAACCAATCGAGCCATTCGAAAATATCACGGTCATTTGCACGGAATTTATTGTATGGCTCTAGATGAAACCGGTGAGTGGTTCGTGTCTGGTGGAAGAGACGCTGTGTGCAGGATTTTTGACTGTAGAACAAGAAAGCAAGAACTGGTGTTAACCGGACACGAAAAAACTGTCTCTTCAGTTCTAATTAAAGATAATTACATTATCACAGGAGGAATGGATTCGACCATTAGAATTTACGACAAGAGAAATGGGGATATGGTGAAAGGATTAACTACACATTCAAAAGGTGTGCGGTCTATGTGCCATCATCCAACACTGAATTGTTTCTTCAGTGCTTCTGCTGATTCCATAAAATCTTGGAAATACTCAGACTTCTCATTATTTTGTGACTTTGAAGATTTTGATAAAAGTATTGTAAACAGTCTGTGCTGCAACGAAAACTACCTCGTTGCAGGAAATGACGCTGGTAAATTGCAAATATTCGATACTAAAATAATGAAAAAATGTCAGGAAATCCAATCATTACCTCAGCCAGGATCTTTAGAAAGTGAGTCATCAATATTGGCTTGTCAATTTGACCACGAAAAACTATATACCGGCGAAATGGATAAAACTATCAAAATATGGGATTTTGTGAAATAAATTTTTCCGCGTTTTGAAATGTTGAGCAAAAGATATTCAAGTGAACTCATTGCACACAAAAATCGGCTGATACTGAAGCAAGGGAATGCAAGTAGATCTTCAGTCTCGGGACATGTAGCAACTGTTTTTGGTTGTAGTGGTTTCTTAGGTAGATATTTAGTAAATCGTCTAGGCCAAAAAGGAACTCAAGTAGTCGTGCCATATAGAGGAGATTCAGAAAGAATAAGACATTTGAAACCTCTTGGTGATTTGGGTCAGATCGTCCCAATGCAATTTGATCCGAGAAATTTAGCCAACTATGAGCAAGCAATCTCCACTAGTGACACCGTTTACAACCTTATAGGTAAGAACTATCGCACCAAAAACTATTCAATTGAAGAAGCGAATGTTGAAACTGCTAAAAATATCGCAGAGTTGTGTAAAAAGTATGGAACCAGGCTGGTTCATATCAGTCATATATCTGCAGACAAGGATTCTAATAGCGAATATCTTCAGATGAAATACGCTTCAGAGAAAGAAGTCCATAGAATATATCCTGATGCTACTATTGTGAGATTATCAACTGTTTTTGGGCACGAAGACAGATTCATTCGAAGATTTAATTGGATTACAATTAATAAGGTGACTCCATTACCGAATCATGGAAACACTGTTTACAGGCCTGTTAATGTTAGCGATGTGGCTACTGGTCTAGGACATTTGTTGACGAAGGAAAATGTTGAAGGAAAATTATATGAATTTTATGGCCCTCGAGCACTTTCATTCTCAAAATGCTTAGAAATGTTCAATTTGACAACCTACAGGCACCCTTTTGTGCTTAATGCTCCAAAACCATTTCTAAAATTGGTTTCCGAATTTATGGAGCTTGTTCCTTTTCCTTTGATGTCTCTTGACGAAGTTGAGAGACTCTACATTGACGAAACGCCCGTTGATGAGAACATCTTACAAAATTTGCTTGATACTCCTTTAAAAGATCTTGAATTATCCATGGTCGAATTCGCTCGAAGATACAGATTGCATGATGTATACGGAAATGTTGCACCGGAACAAATAAGAAAATAAATTCAATAATCAATAATTCCTGGTTTATTGAGGTTTTCTTCAGACTCTAAAAAATCGGGACATAATTTGAAATGCGCTCTTTTTGTTGCTGTTGAACACATTCACATATCCAGATAATATTCCTAATTTCTTGCTCTCTTAATTTTAAAAATGCATAGAAAATTCCCAAGTGACCCTGTTGCATGAAAGAATTCTTATTCAAGTAGACTTCTTTTTCAAAAAACTTGTCTTCAAGTGACTTTTCGGTAGTCGTAGTCTCAAGAACGCTGGAATATTGTCCATAACGTCCAATGATTTGTTTCACATTTTCTTGATCATTGGCTTGACTCAAAAGGTATACACCTTCTGGATATAGATGACCACAGGTGGGATATAAATTAGCTCGATCCTCCTTTGAAAGATCCACCCCAATTGAGTTGATGGTAATATTTATAACTCTTCGATCTGCTTCGAACTTTAAAATCTCAGTCATAACCTCTTCGGTAGTACCACCGATTTCTTGAATAAATCTAAAATAATCTTCTAGATACAATTTGAACATAGAGTTACGAATAATCTCTATATTTGTTTCGTCCAAATCTCCAGCATCCATGTCAACTAAGTAGGGTGCAAGCGGTGATTCTGACAACAAGGCTCGTAATTCCGTGGTATCACTAGCAACACAAAGTGCAGGTAGCACATCAAAGTACCCCAAGGGATGAGCTCTTCGCATTAATTCATCTGTATCTCTTTCATGTAATGTTCCACTAAGAATTAAAACAACGTTGTCCATCATATATTCAATACGAATAAATTGCAAAAACTTCTCTAACACAGGCGACGCATTTGCTCGAAGGTAGTTGAAATCAGAAACTAATTTCTCATTGAGCTTGGCAGCGATTAAAGTGGTGCTTAATGGAGGTGGCTCATTTTGCAAAAAGTTGCCATAATCAGTTGCTGCCAGCTGCATTTTTACATCTTCAAGAGTCTCACATTGACAGAGGTTGCTATACATTGCAGTGCTTAATAAACCTGATCGATAGCCTCTAACTATTCCATCCAAATATGAATCTGAAAAATACATAACATCAAGCATTTTGTTTCAGTAAAAGCTCCGGCTATGAATTTATTTCTGAAATTTTATGAACGAGGCGATATCCCCATAATTCTTAAGCCAAGAAACGAGATAGAATGGAAGAAGGAAGTTGGACAATTAGACTTGCAATTATTGCTTCCATTATTTTGTGAAGGACTAGAAATCAAAAAATCACCACTATGTGGAGTTGTGGAAAAGGGACTTTATTTTTTAATTCAAAATGGGGAAAACATCAGCGAAGTGATACCATCCCTCATTGTGCCATTAAGAAGAGCTTTAAACAACAAAGATCCGAAAGTGTTTCTTAAAACATTTTGTATTTTAAGAAAATTAGTTAAGGCACCTGGCTGCGGAACGGCAATTGTGCCGTTCTTAAGACAATTTTTGCCATGTCTTAGCCGATACTACAATTCAAATTATAGAAGCCAAGTCGAAACTACTTTGAATTGTTTTGTAGAAAATGGCGGAATAGAAGCATTTCAAAATATAAAATATATTATACCCACATTTGAATATATCCCAATCTATGGAGAAGAAAGCGATTAGCTAGAAAATGTTTTAGTTTTAATAAATTTTTACTGGAATTAAGGAAACAAAATTAGACCTGGTCTCCTGTTTCTGCTTTTTTGACAAATCGAGGAAAAACATCGGTATTTAACATGTCCACGACATGTGAATATGCCTTTTCATATACTCGCAAAATTAAGTCGGCTCTAGCTTCTCTATTTACAAGCGTTTCCGCCTCCTTAACAATATTTGCAGGAAGATTTATCTGCTTCTTTGCGCGTGGAGAAATGTATCGCAGATAAATGGCTTTAGCCAGCTCAAAAGTCGGGCTAATTCTGAGTTCGTTTATTTGATCCATAAAATACAAATTTTCGTCAACATAATTTGCTTTACAAAAATCAACGAAAGACATTTTGTCGTAAGGAGGAACTGTTTTGTCATACAAACACGCCTCTAGTGTGACTTTTTTCGAATTAAGGGCCGTCGACATTCTAAACTAAAGTAGTTCTGTTTGGTGTTTCAAATTAAAATGGAGATCAATTCAAACACTCTGAACCTCCACTCATGACTTTGAATATCTTCATTGAAAGTGGGAATACATCAGAGGACCTTATTAAGACCTTAAAATCGAATTCGGCTGATGTAGGCGATAGATTCCATGCCCTTTTCAGTCTTAGAACAATTTTTTCGAATAATGACAATCTAAACCCGTCAATATTTATTGATGCACTTCAGGAATCTCTTGCTACCAGCACTCCACTCTTACAGCATGAGTTGTGCTATATATTAGGGCAATTCCAAAATCTAACAACTAGGTCACTTCAAATCAAGCACCTTAATTCTGTTCTCTCCGGAGATTATTCTGACATAGTGCGACATGAAGCAGCAGAAGGTTTAGGAGCTCTTGGTGGTCCGGATGCCCTCGATGATATTTTAAATTGTTCCGAGGTCATGAATGATCCATACAATCTTGTATCTGACACCCTGTTTTTGGCGGTTGAAAAGTATAAATACGAGCTAAAAAGAGGAAAAATAACTTCTTATTTTGATGCTATAGATCCAGCACCGGCCTTTGAATTCAGAAACCTGAGCAAATTACGTAAAATAATTGAAAACGGAGACAATATATTTGAAAAATACTCAGCCATGTTTGCCATCAGGAATCTTATCCATGAGCAGATGCATGGTACCTTGAACCAAAAAGATTATATTAAAACACAGAATTGCATTGACAACATTGAAGAGGAGGCTATAAGTATCATTGCTCTGGGATTCAAAGACTCCAGTGCTCTATTGAGACACGAAGTTGCTTACATTTTTGGACAATTGTGCCTTCCATCTACTTCCAAGTTTTTAAAACCTGCCTTGTCTGATTTAAAGGAACATCCAATTGTCAGGCATGAATGTGCTGAAGCCTTAGGATCGATTGGAGATGTTGATATACTGAAGCAATTTGTTGATGACCAAGATGAAATTGTTCGCGAAAGTTGCCTTGTGGGCTTGAAAATGGGAGCCTATGCAACTGTTGAATGTTAGGTCAAAATAAAATTATGAACTTTATAAAATCTTTGCAAAACAAATTAGTGATGAAAAAGAAACCCATTGAAGAAATATTAATGTGCATTTTATTAGAGCAAACAAGTTATCCCATAAGAATTGAGGATTTTCATAATTATTATGAAAATTCAGGAATTGACGATGTTCATTTAAGGTTCTTAACAGATATTTTGAATTGGTACAAACAAGCTTTAGTGGTATGCAATATGCGAGTGGAATATAACTTTAAGCCATTTGATATAGTTGCCGATCTAGTAAAAAGGCTAGAACTTAAAATTGAAGAGTCGTCTATCCCGTATTGGATGGAAAATGAAACCGCACAATTGATGATAGAGTATTTTTTTGACAGTTCGCCCTCTCAATTGTATCTTGTAGACGAAGAAATTATTAACATGGTTAGAAATGATTACAATGCCAATAGAAGAGGCATCTCAATATTTATTCCTTGTATGTTACAAATTTACGAACGTGCGGTTTTACCACAATACAAGGTCTTTGAATGGAGTAAAATCCGAAAAAATCTAGAATATCCTGATCAATTAAATTTAGGAATTATTGCTGGAATTCTTCTACTATTTCTAAGTGGATTATGCATTTTATTGGATTATTTCAAGTCCCCACCATTCCTCAATTTTTTCATTACTTTGCCGTTAATATTCTTTACAGTTCATACTTCACACCAAGTGTGGGCGTGTTTTAGTCCCACTGCTGCCAAGGTGAATGTGCATTTTACATTACAGCAAAAGAATCATGGTATACATGAAATTATGGACGAGAGAGTAAGTCAATATCAATTGATGAAGTCAAAGCATATCGTTTTTTTGTCAAAAATAATATCGACCATTCTAGCGCTGTTACTGGCAGTAACCTTGATGTACGCAAAATAAAAATATTTTTCAATCGAGAAACTTCTTAAACCAATCATATTTTGTAATTTGCTCAGAATTTCAATAAATAGGAGTGCAGCCCAAATTAGTATCCTCTCAGGCCTTTATTGGCTTAGATCAAGTTGTAGTATCTGTTCTCATTGATTGACAATCAATGTTGTGCTCTATTAGGGCACAAATTTTGTCATATCTATTTTTGACGACAGGGTGTATGGGTAGCTTGCTAGTCTGCACCTACGGATTGCCTCATTATTGCACTACTGATGAGTGTAGTCCAGTCGACCCCTATTTATATATATTGTAAACATAATTTATTAGTGAAAAAATGATTCTAGTTCTAGAATTTTTGCTAGTCTTGCAATTGCGGCCACCCTTTGTTGCTCCGTAGTATCTTGAATTCTTTTCGATGCCCTACCTAAATCATTTCCGTATTTTAACCTGGCTTCCCGCAAGCAATCTATGAATATGTAAAAGCTAGTTTCCATTCTTTCTACCAGACGATCTGCCTTGACTTGACTTGAATTAAAAAGCTTCAGCACATCTTCAAAATTATTGCAATTATGCAAAATTTTCTCTCGATACATACTCATTAATGCTGCACAGGTAAATACTTCCATATGACTTGTAGGGCTTGACCAAATAGCCTAAATAAAATTATAGTACTTCCCACAAAAGATAAGTATCCTCAAAGCTAATTTCCCTACGAAACCACGTAAGCAACCATCTACACATTAGCATAGGATGAAAAGCATCGATACGCTGCAAATGAGAATATAAAATAGGATCGATAACTTCCAATACTTCTGACACTAATTTCCTATATTCCAATAATTGATCATTATTAGACACAGTTCGGTGTGTAAACATTGTGAAAAACTGTTGTAAACAGCCAAAAATCATCCATTCTTCGGTGTATAAATGAACAAAAGGCGAGCATATATCAGCCAATCCTTGTAGATA
>JADGIG010000140.1:0-15967 GCA_018985235.1 Sanchytrium tribonematis
ATCATTTACACATCCAAAAACTAGACAATAGTATATAAGCTTACAGATTCCAATTCAATCAATGGCATTCAGCAACAACACTTCATTGCAACCATCTACTTTCTCCTTCAGAGACAATTATGGAAATATTGACATCTCGTCAATTTTGGGTGGATTTTCAACTCAGTCATTATCAACATTTTTTCCATAAATAAATGATTTGGTTAAAACAATATGAAATCTAACACGATATTCTTTCAAAACGATGATATTTTACCAAGACGGAATTTTCTCCACAGTTTTACATTTTTCGGCAATTCTTGAAATGCTAGAATTTCTCAATAATTCAAACTTGGGCCAATCTTCTGATATTGCTTATTTTAATAACCATCTATTAATAGCAATTAACAATCAATGTCATGTGTACAGCCTCGACATGCAACTTGCAAAAGTCTTGTCAAAATATCCCACCACCCTCATTCATCCAGATGCTGGTAAATTCATGACATCTGGTGGAAACAATGTCTGTATTTATGATGCCAAATTTGAATTGATCAGTCAATATACCCATCCAGATAATGTGCTTTCTATACAATATCACCCATCAGTACAAATGGCAATGTCTGCATCAAAATCTGATGTCTATTTCTGGCATTCACACACTTCTATCCAGAAATTCAAATATACAAATGTCAATTGCACTCATTTGTCTGTAGATGGTCAACTTGCTTGTATTTCCAGTGGAAATTTAGTAGAGTTTATGAATATGCAAAATCAAGTTGTACACACGTATTCTTTCAGCAACCCAATTATAACCATTACTTCATTTATCCATAATAATTCCCTCCATTTTGCACTGTTGTCTACAAGAGAATGTCATATTGCCAATTATCCAAATCCCACTTCATTCTTTAATATTCCTCCTTCCCAATCCATCTTATACCATGACCAATGCTTAATGATAGGTTCTTACAATTCAAATTTAAACATTTACTCATTATCTGGAGATGTATTGTTTAAAATTCAAGTTTCTTCTCCAATCATTCAATTGGCTTTTTTGAAATCTGAAAATCAATTATCAATAGCCCATATTAATGGCATTTCTAATTATCAATATACTTTCAATCCAGTTATGTTGTATATTTACCCATATCATTTCAAATGCCATCATTCACACATCACCATTAATCATAAAATGAGAATTCATTTACATGCTCAATTTGTGAATTTGACAGTGTGGGATCATCATTTGTACATTCACACCATTAAATACATCAATGCAACACTCTCAAGTCAATTACATGTTTATTTGCACAAGGATATCTTCCAATATCAATTTTCATTACAGGTGCCGTATCCCTGTCTATTTCATGTTCAAGACTATATTTACATTTACAACGTGGATGATGCGCAATTATCAGTGTATTCTACAAATGGGAAACTAAAAAGAATCATAGATATTGAAATGACGGATATGATTCCAATGCATACTAAATTATTTTATTATTACAATAATAACCAAGTTATGAAATACAATTTGATTGCTTTAGAGCCAATTACATATCACACGGTTGAAAATGATATTTTATCTGTTTATTTGTCATACGATTATTCACAAATGGCTATTTATACTGTGGATCATGAATTGTTGTTGGTGGATATGGATTCTTTGGAAACTATTCATAGTTATAAAGATGTGTATCAATTTAGGTATAATTTAATCAATGAACAATACATTATGAATTCTAAAGAAGGATTTATTTTAAATGGAGAATACATGAATGTGGAAGGCACTATTTTGGGATTTGTGGGTAATACATTAATCTATTACACAGACAAGACTGAATTTATAGAATTAGGCGAATGGGATTTGGAAGAATTTGATTATCTTAAATTGATTGAAGACAGATTGAAGCAATTTGATGCGGAGCCTACTGCTGTTGTCACAAAACAAACCACACCTGCGAGCATTATTAGAGATTATATTGTAAAAGGTGAATTTACAAATGCATTGACTTATATTCACACATTCCCATTGCATTTGCAACACCAGTATACTGAAATGTACCATAAATTGCAAATTGAATATTATTTAGAAAAGAGTTGGTTTCATTTAATCACAAACCAAGATGTCTTGTTAAAGCATTTTCACAAATTGAGCAAGAGTCATTCATATTTAGAAATGCATTGGATTCATAGAATATTGTATCAATCATTTGAATATTTTGGATACCACATGATTTATACGTGGTATGGTCGAAAATATACAACTTATCCAATCGAGAGAATATTAAATGCTTGTATTTTAGTATCTAGTAGGTGGCAGATTCGAAAGCAGCTTAGCTATAGTCTAGAATATATTAATATTGGGGTAATTCACATGGTGATGGGACACTTGTTTCGACTATTGGGATATCCAGTAGATGCTTTGGAAACACTAGATAAATGCGACAAATTTATTTTTACTCGGAAAGATGAACAAAAAATTGATTCATGGCGAATGCGACTGCAAAATTCAGAGCAATCCGAAAGATATGCTATCAAATGTCAATGTAGTGCAAATTTGTCTATAGAATGGAAGAATAATGATTTAGTTTGTAAGTTGTGCCACAAGACATATAGTCTTAATAAAAGTACGTGGGATGTTTCCACTGGGGTCTTGCAATGCGCAAAGTGTCAGCAATGGTTTGATGTGGACTTCGAATATGACATATTAGTACATGAACGATGTTTGTTCTGTGGAGAATAAACGGCGCTTTGTTTAATTTCTAAGTTTACACTAACAGTCGCAATTATCCAATAACCTGGTACAAGATCCCCCTGAAAACAATTTTAAATGCTCCAGTATTCATTACATTCTGGAGCGCTTCAACATAAAGATACTCACAATATGGTGTTTGTTAAATTTGGTTTTGTTGATGATGTTTTGATAATTGTGATTCGCGAAATTGGTGGCATTATGCATAGCCCATTTCATTACTCTGTCACTTTGAATTCAAATGTAAATCTAGATTCAGTATTCTCGTTATTCATCAAGGAGCTTTCAAATTTCATCGCTTCAAAATCTAAAGAAAAATTTCAATTAACTCTCAAAAATTTAGGAGAATTGAGTCCAAATGATATTCAATTCGAGTTTGACCCAACTGATAAAGAAATTGCAAACTCAAAAATTGAAAACTACATTTCCTTTAAATCGCTTATTGTTGATTCTCTTGTGAAACCTAATTACAAGCCTACTAAAATTTGGCTCCAAAAACAACTTGAGTCAAAAGTTTTGGACAGAGTGGATGAGATTTTTAATATTTCGAAAGAAGTAGCTGATCGAATCAGTAAATATAGAAAGGGTGACTTGAGAACTAATACGGATAAAGATCAGTTTCCCATTTTTGTTTATGGCGGAGCAACAGGAATAGGAAAGTCGAGATTGCTTCTTGAGCTCAAGGAATTATATAAACTTGACAAATTTAATCACATCTTACCAGTCTTGATTTCATTTAGCAGTAATACACCTTACACGCCAGCTGAAAGTGATTATGATATGGAAAAAGTAGTGCTGTCACGATGTGCTTACAGTTTAGGAATTTTTGACGGTGTGGATGGACTACTAGGTGCTTATGAATCTGATCGGCTACAGTTTAGTTTTGTTTTCCGAGATCCTCCAGAGTGCATATTGCTATTGATCGATGAATTTAATTATTTACCAGATGAAAGACTCGAGGAATTTGTGAGTTATTGCGGCTCTCTTTTGATTCCAGACACTAATAAGCCTCTGATAATAATTGTTACAGCAGGAACTAATCCCGGAAGATTGAACGAAATATTCACCAAGTCTAGATGCCCTTCAAAATTCTTTCCAATTTCGTCGCTTAAAATGGCTACTATGATCAAGGACTTGAATATTCAAGATAATCTAACACTTAAAGAAATGTACAGGGTTCTGCAAGATATTTGTGGAATTCCAAGACTTTATTCAGTCATGAAGCGTATGAGCAAGTTACCAGATACTTATGAAGAGGGAATTTCTACAATTTTGAGTGAGGCCAATATTTGCACAGCTGGAATGGTCCCTATCCACAAATTGAAGAAAGTTGTTGCATTTTCTCTTTTGGAATACCCAGTGAATGCCAAAGATCAGAATTGGGATGAATATACTGAGGCTGGGCACGCTTTTTTGTACCCAGGACATCAAAATAAGCATATTATCAAATTTCCAATGTATTGGATCAGCAATACCTCCCACTATTTTGCGCAATTGCAACCACAACAAAAGAAGCTAATTCAAAGATTGTATTGGTCCGAATCGGAAGAACTAAATAGAATCGACTTTGTGGAATTGGGTGTCATGTGGATAGCATTCAAGACTTACCTTTTCTGCGATATTAAGGGAGAAATCGGCGGTTCAATTTCTTTATCAAATTATATTGGTGTCTCTTTGTTAAAAGATGAAAATATTAATTTGAATTCTCACATTGATTTGTTTCAAGCACAAAGCAAAGTAACTGATATTGGATTTGAGAATTTAAAACTTTTTGGTTCTGAATCAATTGTAAGAATTGAGAAATCAAAGCCTTTTATTGTCGCATGTTTAAACAATCAAGATGGCATAGACTGTGTTGAGCTTCTTTTCAATGATTTGTCTGAAGTAATTCTTATATTTTATCAATTCAGATTACACAATTCGCCTACTCATGCTAAGAAAAATATTGAGTCATCGAAATTCATTAGAAACGTCAAAAATTGGTATGAGTCCAGATATCAAAAAGTTGACAAGTTTCTTTACGTAGCAATCTGCAATTACTGTAATTCTGCAACTCACCAATCTGCATTTGCTCCATTAGTGAAAGAAGGAATGAAATTTTGCACTGTTCAAGGCAGTGACTGCAGAGCTTTTATGTCGTCCATTCTTTGTGAAAGACAAAACATCTGGACTGGATCCGATAAGCTCTTTATTAATGTTGCACCCTCTGCGGCCTTGAAAATGCTACCAAATATTGATGAGGAGACCGCTGCGACAATTGTCGAAATAAGGGTCGAGGAAAATGGCATAAAGTCTTTTGACCACTTGAAAGAGCAATTTAAATTGAGAAAAAAACCACTTTTAGAAAATACTTGCAAATCTTTGAAGAAATATATCATTTGGTAAACTTTTGCCATTTTTAATTACCACATTCAGATTTATTAAACCCAATTGTGCTATAGAATGGAATGTAACTATTATTGTTTTCAATACATGATCGGTGCTTGAAATAAATGACTTTATTAAGATGCTAATGCATCAGCAACTAATTGACTGATCTCAGCTACATCGCTTTTGACTTTGATTTCTAAATTTACACCCACATTAGGCTCCAAAACCATCCTGACGACACTAAGCACTTTGATGCCCCCATAAAAGATACCACTTAATTTTAAAACATGGCTCAAATCATTGGTGATTATTTCAGTCTTGTCAACTGCTTTTAGTCCCAATAATTCTTGCAATGTTTTCACAGTGGTTGCTAAATCTTTGAGAGCAGTAAGTTGGTAGGTTTCTTTTGCTTCATTGCCTAAAGAATCCCATGCCTTTGTGAATGCAGGAACCTGACTACCTTTGATGTAATGTCCAATCTGTATTTCAACTTGCTCCAACTAAATTATTAAAAATTACATTGTAAGTTTCTTCATATCCTTGTTCACTATCTGGCTCAAATGTTTCAGGATCGCAATCTTTGACCGTCATTTTCAAAGCTGCATTAAATGTGGGTAACGGAATTGTGTTTGGTGCTTTCTGGTATGCAATAAAAGTGCTGTTTGGTCCACTATAATTTACAGTGCAAGGAACAACTACTTTTAATTTCAAAGAATTAGATATGTCTTCTGTTGGATTTAGTTGAACTTGAGCATTTTCAATAAGGACATCTTGCAAGGTATTAGTGATTTCAAATTGAAATACAATTGCGTCATTTTTGAACATATGGATAAAGAGCTTAACTACATATTCAGTTTCTTGCTCTGTTAATAATATAGGCGCACTCGTTGAGAAATAAAATTGGCTAAGAGGAGCAAGCTGTGGAATATTTGAAAAGATGTCTTGGTGATTAACTGGTTCTGCTGGTGCAATTTCTGGGCTTTGAACAATTGTAGGTTCATTCTGAAGAGTTGGCTTAGCAGTGACTTGCTCAACTGCTTCAACTTTACTAGTGTATGAGATATCTTGTAAATCTAATGGTCCACTTTTGTATGCTGTCAGATAAGCTGAAAGTTGTTCGATATTTACGACCAAATCATCGATGATATATTTTTGCATCCAATCTTTTCTTTTCAAAACGTGAATATAAAACAAGGCTCTATCACGGACTTCATTGTCTTGATCACTGATACACTTCTCAAGCAAGTTTAATATTCGATTTAAAATCTTAGGGCTTTTCGCACCAAACATAGCTAACGCATGAACAGCTGCAGCTCTGACATTGCTGGACTCTAAAATGATTCTATTGTAAATGTATCTGATGTATTGCTGTGGATTATCACTAGATGGACCTTCTATCCCCAAAACATGTAATATTCTAACACTTAAAGTTGTATACTCGCAATCTTCAATGAATTCACATAGGTGCTGGAGAGCAGTCGATTTACACTCTGGAATGTTTCTTAACAAATCGAAAATTGCATCGACAATTGATTTTTTGTATTGGAAATTTCCCTCATCTCTCAATACGTTTGCTAAGAATGCCAACAAAGTTGGATATTTTTTCGGAAATTTGATGCTCAACGATCTGACAGCTTCTACGACAATGATTTTAAATTCTTCAGTGATGTCATTCAAAAAGAGCTGAATTTGCTTCATCAATCTATCAACACTTTGCTCAGTTCCAGTTTTTAACAAAGTTGTAATTGCATAAGTGGCAATGCTTCTATTATTATCAGTAATCATATTTTCCATATCAATATTGTAATTGCTAACCAATGTAGGGTAGAACATGCTGAGTTTGTTGAAATATCGAAGAGCGGCAAATTTAAGTGCAACCTTCGAGCTGCTTAATAGGATACTGAGTTGCGTCACACAGGGATATACTTGCTGAGTAGTCAAAACCATTCCAACGCCTTTGCTTGTTTTGTAAAGCGCAATATCTGAGATACATTTGCACGCTTCTAAACTGACCATTTCGTACTTACTACTCAAAGCCTTGGTGATGAACTCAAAAATTTGTAAAAGAGGACCGTTGAGCCATTCTCCTGGAGCTTGATTATTGTACTCACTTAACAAACAAGACTTGCTCATTTTTAATAGAACGCAAAGTGCCCATGGAGAATTGACTGCTTTGTGATATTGTAAACAAAGTTTAATAATAGCCATAGAATCTTGTTTTTTGAGCAAATATAATGTTGCCAAAGCGTGGTAACTAGTAAAATCGTATCCACCCACTTGATCTTGAATTAAATTGCTCCATTTTTTAACAATGTCCTTATTAAATGAATACATTGTATAAGCACTACATATGGCGGAAGATGCTGTGATAGGTTGTTTATCTACAAGGCAGGTGGTATAAAATCGTTCAAATGCTTGCAGTAAACTAGGATCAATCAATTTGGAAAGAGTTTTTAAAGCATTTGAAGTGTGAAGTAAATGCTGATCTCTTGGCCCATCTTCGAGCTTTGTGCTTAAAGAAATAGTATTTTGTTGCTTTCCGAACAGTTCTTCATGCGTACTTGCAATATCTTTGGTCAGCAAATTAGTCATGATAATCGTATCTTTGGCATTGGTCAATTCCATCATTAAAATATAGACAATCTGCCTCAATTGGTATTCTTTACAATTGAATAATTTCGATGCAGCAAAAAACAATTGAGTTTGTTCATCTTGAGTCAACTCATAATATGCATTTTTGCCGGAATTATTTATGTAAAGTAAGCATTTTGCAATTAACAAACGACATTTGCGGCTATTCACTTGCTGATGGAAGATCTTCGCATTTTGAAGTAGATAAGATTTGTCAGGCAGCGAAAAACTCTGGTCGTTTTTCTTGGACATTTTTGAATGTTTCAAAAAACTCTCTTGGATTGAAATTAGTAAGATTAAAATTTTAAAGTAAGGCCTATTTATTGTAAGGAATAAAAGAAGGCATATCGTTGTAATAACACTCGAATTTGCCATTGATAAATCAATCTGAACAATTGGACGTTTGTAGTTGCAATTTCTAACCAAAGAGACATAATACAACGGGCCTAGTTGGTATTTATACGTTAGTCTAACATAATCAATCTATTAGATTTCATATTGGATGTGTGTAAGTAAATCAAAAGTGCCGTCAAGCCTTGACCCACCACATCTAATACACAAAAAACACACATCCAAGTTGTCGTTTTATACTTATTTTGAAGTTTTTTAACAGAAATTCTCAAATATCATTTGCAGATTAATAAATTCAACATCCTATTGGTCAGTATTATGAATTGGACGTGATGTGTTAGCGATTTAAGCTAAAAATTTGTATAAATAGCAACAAATTGTCTTTTTCCAATGGCTTTTAGCAACAACACTTCAGTCCAACCATCTACTTCTTCATTCCGAAACAACTATGGAAATATTGACTTTTCCTCATTGTTTGGAGGATTTTCCACTCAGTCTTTATTTACATTTTTCCCTTAAATAAATAATGTCAAACAACAATCTGAATGTCTAAATTTATTTTTAGCTGCTTCATTAAATGACACAGTCTAGGATATTCATAATCGACAAATTAAAACTGAGACCTAACAAAATTAATCTAGAACACATGAATTTATATTAATTTTGTATCTTGGTAAAACGGCTATTATTCACTTATAGATAGATTTTGCTTCTTAGCTACTCAGTGTGATGAAATATCAACAACAAATTTCAAATTCATACCCAAATGTATGTATAAAACAAGATATTGATAAAAGCAAATTAAATAAAATTGAAAATGTAATTTATTCACAGAAACTGTCCAAGATAGAATTCCATAAAACTGTTGAGTTGATGAAAGAATTGAATATTATATAACTAAAACGATATTCTTTAGGCTACTAAAATTAAAGCAGTTTACATAAAATGTAAGCAGTTTACATAAAATGTAGTATCAAACAAGATATTGATAAAAGCAATTTGAATAAAATTTAGACCTATTTATTGTAAGGAATAAAAGAAGGCATATCGTTGTAATAACACTCGAATTTGCCATTGATAAATCAATCTGAACAATTGGACGTTTGTAGTTGCAATTTCTAACCAAAGAGACATAATACAACGGGCCTAGCTGGTATTTATACGTTGGTCTAACATAATCAATCTATTAGATTTCATATTGGATGTGGGGAAGTAACTCAAAAGTGCCGTCAAGCCTTGACCCACCACATCTAATACACAAAAAGACACATCCAAAACGACGATGGTGACGTAGATAGCACACAACTGAACAAATTATAGTAAATACAAGTTGAATAGATCATTTGGCCGTATATCATTTACACATCCAAAAACTAGACAATAGTATATAAGCTAGCAATTTCCAACTTAATTAATGGCATTCAGCAACAACACTTCATTGCAACCATCTACTTTCTCCTTCAGAGACAATTATGGAAATATTGACATCTCGTCAATTTTGGGTGGATTTTCAACTCAGTCATTATCAACATTTTTTCCATAAATAAAAAATGATTCAAATTCATACATTTCTATTAATTTTAATTATTTTTTGCTCAAACTTTAGAAAGTTTAACACTAATCTTGATTTACGATTTTTTTAATTATTTGAAACGACTTTTTAAAATGAAGCAATTCATGCTAAAAATACCTTGTAACTCTCTTAATGTTCACGACATTTTGGATTGTGTAATACATAGCATATTATTTCAGCGACTGATGATACCGATTCAGCCAAAAGATGAGCAATTACAACTGGATGAATCAGTTGTTTACTGGGTCAAAATTAACAATTCTACAATATCATCCAGTGTTAAAACTAAAATACAAGAACTTGTGCAACAAGGACATAGACAGTGTGTAGTCCGCTTTTATTACTCAATTTCGCAAAGTTGGTTCTTATCAAAACAACAATATTATGAATCCTGGTTACTGCAGCTTCATTATACCGATGCTGAATATGCAATAGAGATAGATGAAATTATTCAACAAATTTTAAATCATAGTTTATACCAGATACCCAAATTGGGGAAAGACAAAGAAATAGGATTCGATATACAATTTCTCAATAACTGGAGCCAGGGTCTTTTTGGAAAACTGATGGATGTCCAGCCTACCTTGCTTTAATAAATCATATATCTCTTCATCACAAACGGATGTTGCAAAAGGAAATTACGATTTGTTTGTCGGGTGGAATAGATTCCGCAATAGCTGGCTATTTACTAAAGAAAAGAGGGTATAAACTTAAGGCCATTTACATGAAGAACTGGGATACACCTATTACACCTGATCCTACACCAAAAGTTAACAGAAATTTTGATCTGAGTTGTCCCTTTCACAAAGATTATTTATATGCACAAAATATTGCTGAATTCCTAGAGATTGATTTAAAACTAATTAATTTAGAAAAAGAATACTGGAATTTAGTTTTCGAACCTTTTCTAGAGGAATTAAAAGATGGAAACACCCCAAATCCAGATATAACATGCAATCAGTCTATTAAATTTGGAGCTCTTCGAGACCATTTAGATACCAAATTATTGGCAACGGGACACTATGCGAGGCTTATTAATGGCCATCTGACTAGGGCAAGAGATCGATTTAAAGACCAATCCTACTTTCTATGCGAAGTTGAAAATTTTGACAATTGCGTATTTCCTTTAGGAGATATTTTAAAGCTACAGGTTAAATGGCTAGCATACAAGATTTCTAAGTCAGGCCGACCCAATTCTAAAATTTTTGAAGACCTGCTTCAAAAGAAGGAAAGTATGGGCATTTGTTTTATTGGCAAGAGAAAATTTGGAGACTTTGTTGGCGAGTACATCGAACATACCAAAGGGAAAGTCATTGATATTCGAAATCATAGAGTCATTTCTGATCATCAAGGTTTGCATCTGTTTACAATAGGGCAAAAAATTAGGATTTCTGGCCAGCCTGAAAGTTTGTTCGTAATTCGAAAAAATGAAACCGATATTTATGTTGGACCGCATGATCATCCCGAATTGTTCACCGATACAATTAATGCTTCAAAAATTAAATGGGTATTTAAGCCGGATAACTGCAAAGCGTTAAAATACAAATGTCGACACCCAAGTTCTCTAAAAGATTGTACATACGATTCAAAATATAATTTAATTAGGTTTTCAATCCCTGTTCGTGCTATGACACCTGGGCAAACACTGTGTTTCTATGATAATGATTTAGTTGTTGGAAGCTTCAAACTATAATTAATTTCAACTTATTTACTAAAATGAAAGCCTTGATATGCTATTGTATTAAGACATTGCTCAAAATAAATCCGGAACTCATACAACTTATTGTTCTCTCCACAAATGTTTGCAAGAACAACACTTATAAAATATTGTAGATGGCTCATCCGCACTTCGAGTTTGAACTTGCATAAAATATGCCCTGGTGTGTTGACACTGGGGACAAATAGTGTCCGTAGCGTCTACATTCTTCCATGCTTCCTCGCCACCCAATACATCATCAACTTGTTTCTTTTTCAAAGGCTGATGAAATGAATATGTCTCTCGAATTTTATAGATATATGGGCAAGCAGGGCAAGAAAATCTATTTCTTCCTTCCATCTGGTCGGCTTCAACTAATAACATGTTTCCACAATTGGGACAAAAAATCATGTTTACTCCTTTAAATTTTTGAATGTCAAGTATTGGCAATCCAGGCAATATAAGCTCGAGTAAGTATTCCAGTGCTCCAGACAAAGGGTCCTTTCCGCTAGACAGATCTGGAAAGTGCAGGACTCAAATGACTTCTTACATAAAGTGCTTGAAAGAAAACAAGCAAAAAACAGAAAATTGTAGAAGTCTGAGTGCATTTTATTTAAAATGTAGAATGGAAAAGTATTTTTGATTTATTCAGTCGGTTAATGGATGAAGAAGAATTGTCTATTTTAGGCTTCCCTCAAGCCAATCTGAAGAAAGATTTTTGAGCAGAAAGAGGAGTTAACGGGAGTCATGGGTTCTTTTGTCTGTGATACCTGCCAGGACACTATTAAGAAAGGCAAAGTAAAAACGCATGTATATAATTGTAATATGTATACAATATCTTGCGTTGATTGCGGCAAAACATTCACTATAAAAACCTACAACTTACACAATCAATGTATGACAGAAACCGAAAAATACGCTGGTGCATTGGCAAACGAGCGAGTCAAAAAACAGGCTTCCGAAATCAAAATTGACGATATTAAAGTCCTGTCAAAAAAAATCAAAAAGGAAAAGAAAAAAAAGAAAAAAACCAACAAAAAATCAAAATCACATGGTCTTATAAAGTAGAATAAATTTACTGTTCGTGTTTTGGGTAGCCAATGTTATGATGATTTTTGATCGAATAGTAACTTTCTGAGTGAACTTGCTTCACAATTCCAACTGGCTCAAAATGTGGTTCCTTTTCATTTTTTAAGGATCTAATCTCGGATTTAAGCCGTTCATTTTCTTCTTGAAGTTGATTGACTTTCTTACGACTCTCCTGGTTAATATTTAACAATGTATTCTTTTCTGCGTTGTGTTTCTCAATAAAATTCTCATGTAATTCTGACATATCATCAATCAATGTATTGATCTTAAGATCGAAGCTTCCAAACTGCTGAAATTTTAATTGAAGATCATCGTAATCAGATCTTAATTTTTTGTAAGATTCTGCCAAATCGGCCAAATCGTTGTTAGATGTAGATGGAGCATCGGGGTTTGCAGAATTTGTAGGCTTTGTCATTATTTTTCTATGAACAATTTCTAGATCATCTATAATCTTGATAATTTCATCATCAATTATGGAAATCCGACGAACACTGCCCTTGCTCATTTTACTCTTCTGTTTTATTTCATCAAGTTCATCCTGAAGCTTATCAATCTGTTGTTGTTGCTCGACATTTCTGGTTAACAACGTTTGGCGAGTGTTTCGCAACGCACGGTTTTGTTCTTCCAAATCGAGTTCCATCTCCTTTGTTTGAGTTTGGCAAATGAAGTGAAACTTTTTATTTTCAATACAAACCCGGTATAATTTTATATTTCACAATCTCGCAATACTTGTTCCAGCCATCACCATACTTTTTTGAGCATTTTTGATCATCCCTTATACTTCTATGGATTAATAAAACAGTCAAGTAAATTGGATACAACAGAGTCACTTCATTAAATGTTCCAGTCGTACACCACGCCAAACTTGCCAATATTTCAGGGACATAATTGAAATGTCTGCTCCATCCCCAAAATCCGGTGTAAAGTAACTTTGATTCTTGTAGTCCTTGATCTGTCTCATATTCTACAGTTAATATTCGCGCTTGTTTCCCAAACAGAAAACAATTACCATCAGTTTGTCTTGCAAGTTGCCTTTGGTAGTCTACCCAATAATTTAGTCCTATCATCAAAAGCCCGAAAATTCCAAAAACAAAAGAAATCGAAAACCCAGAATCCACTTTTGACTGATGCATCCAATAGTAGCTGCTTAGTGTGTAAAATGTTGGGATCAAACAGACACAGCCGTAGCATATCATAAAGCCAGCATGGTCAACAATAATGTCAATCGACTTCATATATCCGCTTTCCCACCAGAAGAATTTGGCAATGTATATTGATTGCAGAGCAAAACAAACGAGAGCATTTGTGGAGTAATGAGCTTTAAAAAAGCAATAAATTATAATGTTCCACAACATCATTCCATACCTACAATTTGTAAATAATTTAATGTCAAAGTTGCGAATTCTAGGGTATAATTCAATACCCCAATATAAATCAAATAAAAAGTTAGATCTAAAATACTCACCATGACTAGGATAGAATATTCCTTTTATATAAAGAAGAATAACAACTAAAATTCCTATAAAATTACTGAATATCGTATAAACTACAAAATTTTCCGCTAAAAGCTTCACATCAAATTGTCCCTGAATTTCCATACCTGCCATCATACTCATTGTTAAGACGTAATAAATAAATCCATTATCTCTGTATCTGGGGGTAAACCCAGTAGAAGTTTCTGGTCCATAATAATATTTTCCAAATGGTATATACTGAGAAGCTGCTGCCCATATAACAAACAAAATCCATTGTTTAATCCATTTAAAAGAAGCCGCATTTGACAATAAATTAGGTATTTCTGCTATACTATTTCCAGATACGTAAGAAATTAATAATATATTTAGAAATGGAACCACAAGTATAGCTATGAGCGGAAACAAGTTATATTTCCATAGTTGCTCTAGTTGAGATCGTCTCTCAACCAACATTTGTTTCAGGTTCCCCAGATTTTGTAAAATTGCACTTATTACGGGGAAATGTAACAAAATAACGAGTCATCCTTAGTAATGAGGTGCTCGTATAATTTAAGGCACGAATTAACGCTTACAATGACCTTGGCTGAAATTTGTTAGACTTTTGAGATTTTAAATTTCATTTTTGTCTTGAAATTCCTATGTTGAAAATATATCATAAAAACTGGTTTCACTAAGATCTTTGCCTAAGGGTTCAAGCAATTCATTCTTGATCACACAATGAACCCGAAACAATTTAATAAACATTTAAATATGAATGCAATATATTTGAGTGAATTTCAAGACAACTTCAGTGAATTGGATGAGTTTCTATGTATGTATATAAATGAAAATAATATTATTCTTAGAATGGAATGGTTTGGAGTTTTGGAAATTGTGTTTCCTGATCAATATTATGATGTATTGAAAATGGCAGTACAAGATTTGATTGAGATGAATGCATTAAATGGGTTCATAATCCAAGACCATTTACTTGTGGTTCACCCGGACGAAGAAATCGAAAGAGTTTCCAACATAATCAATGAATTGAAAGAAGAAAGAGACTTGGAAATACTTGTTGACTGCCTTAATTTGAAAAAGTATTACAGTTCCACTCTACGAAGACTTGAATGGACCATGAAGTATGGAGATGTCGATGATCAACATATAAAGATTCTAAGTAGAACAATCTTTGTTTCGAGGCTCGGCAGAGCCAATGTACAGCAAATCAGAACCTTGTTTCGACAATTCGGTTATATCGATAAAATCGATTATGATCAATTGAAAAAACGATGTTTTATCAAATATAGGTACAGGATAGGAGCATCTGCAGCTATAGAAGCTGTTTTGCACTTAAATGACACCAAATTACTTGTTCGATATGCATGGCCATTTGGTAGTCGCAACTAACTTAGGACCTCAAGATGATTTTTTCTACGACGAAGGCTATTCTGTCACCCATATCGAGAGATTTACGGAAGCGGATATCAAGGCACTAGTTGATTGTCGACATGGTGGAATGAAAACATTTCAAGGAGGGATGACTATTGAGGAACCATTTATTCACATGTTTAAAAGCCAGGATTATTTGCCCAAAGACTCTTTCTACGAGCAAAGCCAATTTCAAGGGCCTTGGAGTATTGTATCTCACAAGCTAGACTGTAACCATATTCAAGTCTTCAGCAGAACTCTTTACGTGGGAAATCTGTGCAATACAAACAAATATGAACTAGCTGATTATTTTAATTACAACGATAAGATACAAATTGAATCCTTGGAATATGTTGATGCTAGACATTGCTGCTTCTTGAAGTTAAAAACAAGAAAGATGGCAGAATTAGTCTTGAAGGCATACCATTTAAAAATTTATAACAATAATGTTATAAAAATTGGATTTGCTTGTGGATTTGGCCCCAAAGAAGCATTTGATTACAAAAAAGGTGTAAGTATGATTCCTGTTTACAACTTAACTCAATTAGATCATAAATTGCTCAAAGCATCTAATATCATATTAAAAGGCAGCCAAATTATAGATGAACCGATGGCATTCCTGAACAAATAGCAAAATG
>JADGIG010000141.1:0-15935 GCA_018985235.1 Sanchytrium tribonematis
TCATGTTTCCCCAAAGTTGAGAGATTATTCACCTTGATTGGAGTAGCTTTTAAAAATTTTGAATCTGGTGAATCAGAAATTTCCATACTGCTTCCAGATCTTTCATCGGATGATATTTTCGAGTCCAACTCCAACTTACTGTCCATCTTTACTCGCATAATATCTGGAAAACTTCTGGTTCTAAAAAGTCTGGCTTCAACAACTTCTATATCATTTAAATCATTTTTAACCGAAGTGTAAAGCTCATTAGTTTCCCCAAATGACATCAAAACTCGTTGAAGTGCTTCACTATTTCCACTTTCTTTACATAATTCCATATAGCCATCTAGAATACTAGACTGAGTATAAATAGAATTTTCGTACAATTCTAGCTGAGTGGTCAGACCAGCATTTGCGAGAGATAGTTTAAAACGATCAACTTCGGCTTCTGCGTATCTCGATGTCACAGAGGTATAATTTTTTTTCAAATCTTCTACTTCTTCAAATCCTCGTTCAATGGTATCCTGGAGAGAAGCTTGTTGTTCTAAAAGTAGCGCGTTGGAAATATCCAACTTTTCAAGTTTTCGAACTATTATAAATTCCAGTCTAGTCCGAATTGACGAATCAAGATTCGCGGCAAAAGTTCTCAATTTTTCAAAGCAGTGCGCATCGATGCGAATTCGATGCAGTTTGAAAGATATCTCTGCCAGCTCCTTTTGCGTCTCTCCAATCTTGTCGAATATAAGCTTAGCTTGAAAAGAGAATTCTTGTAATGATTCCTGAGTCTTTTTTTGATGCTCTTTCACTGCATTTTCTGTCATGGATCTTAACTTGAAATTTTCAGACTTCAATTCATCAATCATTTCCAAATATTGCGCAACATGTAGTTTTACATTTACAATGTTTTTTTTCACATTAACCTGAATGTTTTTGGCCCTATTTGCATATTTGAGCGTATTGTGGGTCTCTTCATAGTGCGCTAATGTAGGGCTAATGTTGCAGATCATCACCGTTTTACAATTTCCGGATAGACTCTGTTTCAGAAGTCGGGTGAGTTTGGAGTCCCTAAATGGTATATGCCTTCCTTTGTTTGTACAGAGAGCATTAATACAATTTCCAAGTGCCAGCAAAGAGCGATTAATGTTAGCACCTTCCCGACGTCTTTGCATTCCTTTTTTCGATGTCGCACTAGCCCTTTCACTTCCTGCGAGATCAATAATACTTAATATACTTTCATTGTAATTGGACTCTCCTTTCAATCGCGATTTGACTTTCACCCTTAATATCGCATGTGATCTTGATGAATTGGCATTTGCTTCAGTAGCCGACTGAGAGCGCCTTTTGTTTCCCATGATTATCAAGTCCATTACGGCAGATGCAGATTGTGGTATATGTCGTGACAAATTTGCCACCATTGTTTCCCTTTTATCTTCTCGTAATTGAAGCTGAGATTCAGGAACGAGCAGGTCTCGCAACTGTTCATTATAAATTTCCAAATAACTCATTTCAAAATGTATTTCAGATTCCGGATGTTCATCTATCTGTTTATATAAATATTGCATAGACAAAAACACAATTCCAGGGTCCTCCTTGACTCCACTTATGGTGTAAGTTTTCCCTATGTGAATGAGTAATACCTGCTCCAGTGGCACCATATGCAAATATAGTGGCATGATACCCATCGATAACGTCTTTTAGTAAAGGTTCGCATAGGCTTGAAAATATTTGTTGTTGCGAAGTTTTCATATCAAAAACTCTGTCAAATGCATATTTTATATCTTTTTTATATCTTTTACTCGTAGCTAATCTAGCTAAACGATTTTCATCTGGCTGGGATTTATGTATTGGATCAAATATAAGCACAGTCTCGTCAAGTGGCTGTACTGTATGGACTGGTTGGTAAAATTGATCAAGCTCTGATGGTGGCTGCAATTCCTGAGGACTGAATGGTCTTATCCTAACAGCAACAGATATTGATGGCATATCTTGTAAAGAAGGAGAAAACATTGTTTTCACAGACCGATTTATTGAGAAATTTTGATTAAAATTGACGAATCAGGATTTAGGCTGATAAATTCATTGAACCTACATTGATATTCGAGTGTTCCAATTAATAATTTTATAACCGAGTAATATTTTACAATTCTGTATAATGATACCAAAGAATCTTTAGAGCTTGGGCTTCTCAAGGTGAATTCGCTTTGCTTTTTCTTTATGCCAAATCCAATCTCCTTAATGTCCAAATCTAGGTCCAGTTGGAGACCGTCACCATGCAACTTAATTGTCGGACTTGATGACGGAATTGATTTTATAAATTCTAAAAATTTACCTTCTATCTTTAATGTAAAGCAAATCACTTGAATTGGTATATTTTTTGCTATTGTGATTTTGCTATTTATTCTAAGTTTTTCATTCTTTTGTTGCAAGATTGACTCGTAATCAAAAATCAAAGAAATTGGATTTTCTGAACAATTCAATGAAATTATTCCTTGGGGAAGCAGAATCGTATCTAAGCTGCTCAAATTGTTTCCTCTTATATCCAAATATTTTAGTTTTTCTAGCGTGGTAATTACTGGGACCTCCGTGAATTCATTATATGCCAAGCCCAATACCACAAGATTGGGTGGAAGGCTTCTTTCTATTCTAGAGATATAATTTCCATTAAGCATTAGAATTTCGAGGTTTTGAGGCCATTCTATATCAATTTTTGACAACAAATTGCAACATAGATTCAATTCTTTTAAATTAGAATATTTTGCAATATTTACAATATCCAAATTCAAATTGGACATATCTAGTGTAACTATAAATTGATTTTTCATTTCTTCTGTCCACTCTTTTTTCAAATACCGAAATTGCGGTGAAATAATCGTTTTTATCATGACCTAATTGATATATTCGAAATTAAGCGGAATGAAACAGCAATGTCCCGTTTGTGAATTCAAGAAATCCCACAACCTTAATGATTATTTACTTAATTCCTGCAAGATCGTCAACAATGCCCAGCATGCTCAAAAAATAATAAAGCAACTTGAGCAATTTGGTGCCAATTCCTGTACGGACGACATTAAAATTTACTCCGAAATAGTAGAAATTCTTATTGAATACTTAAGCCAAGTAGATAATAATATCAGGAAAGGATCTATTTTTATGATTGGGACTATCGCGTTTACTCTGACAGATAAATTAAATGTTCACGAAATATTCACTCTTTTTATTCGAATGTTACTTCAGAATAGCGAACTAGACTGTGAAATAACACTTCAAGTCTACATTTACACTTTCAGAAATAGAAATGCGATCTCTAATGTGTCTCATTTGCTTCTGATGATAGTTGATAAGTGTATCACCAAATACAAGGAATTTGCAAAAGATAAGTGGGGGAATCGTTGGAATGATAATTACAAAGAACCAGAAGTGAAAATCTGTGCTAATGTCAGTCATATATTGGCTATATTACTAGAAACTGAAAAATACCCAAAAGAGTCCATGAAAAAATTCCTGGGCTTGGTTCTAGACAATTTGAATGACCTTGGCTTTGCTACATTCTTCAAACTCCAAAATCCAGTTGGTATTGAAATGTTCAGTCGTGAGGGAATAAAGACTAGTATTGTCTATAGCGAGTTTCTTATCAATTTCTCGAAAAAGTATGGATTTCGAGACGTATGGGAACAATGGGGAAGAGAAATTATCATTAACCAATACAAATATTCAGCGCAGTTATATCTTTTATTTCAACCGGATTTAACAAATATTGAAATGTTTGAAGAATTGCTGAGTTTAACAGAATGTAGCGATTGTGAAATATTATCGGAAATTTTGCTTGACATATCTCTATTGCACTACAAAAACGATAGGAGCCTTGACTTGTTGTCGGCTTGCTTTAAGAAATTTAGCACTTCGCACAAATTTTCAAATAGATTTATTGATTTTCTGAATCTCAGCTTTGATGGGGATCTAGTAATACTTCATCGGATAACATTTAATTCAAAGTACTTCGCAGAGACAGTGGTTCCCTTTGTGCATCAGCATATGAATGAAGGGACATTTTTGTCTACTTTAAGTATTCTGAAATTTCTAAATTTATTACTAGCCGATTTCCATTACTTCATGACGATTGATGGATTTTATGATGACATATTTCTACTTTTAACCCGTTGCATTCGAGATTTCGGTTTCGAGAAACTAGAATCTAAACAATTACTTTATCAACAGGTTTTACTTAATATTGGCGAGTTTGTCAAATTCAAGTCTTTGCTCAGTTTAAGCAAATCCCAATTAGATGAAATGGTTGCTTGTATGGACTTGGCTTTGCTAAAATGGCCTTCTATCGCGAAAACTACAATTTATATAATTGATATTATGACACATGAATTGCAAGAATCAATGTGTAGGTTTCTACCATCAATATTAGATAAATTTGTTCAAGTAGTAGGCCATTTAAATATTAGTGTTCATATTTTAGAGATGCTTTCTTCTTTGAGTAACGTTGGAAATGTTTACAAAAACTGCACTGAAAATGACTTTAAAACTATTTTTGGGATAGCAATTCAATATATAACCTCTGCAAAGTTCGAAAGCAATTCTTATAAGCAGTACCATCTATACTTAGCTTTTCATGTCATTGATACATGGATCTTGCATGTCAGAGATATAGATGAGCATTTTAAATTCCTGGTCCAAAAATTAATTATGGCAAATAATATGAATTCTTTTGTCAAAGAAAGAGTGATGATTTGTCTGGATTATATAAGTCGTCTTTATTTAGGTTGTAAAACAACACCATACAGTGACCTGGAAAAGCCAAGCACTGCGTATAGCTTTGGGAATTGCTTGATCACAACTGAGGGCGAAAATATTGTGATTCGGAGACCCAGTGGAACAACATACCACCATCCTGACGATGGCCTTATCGGAAAATCTTTGCCAATTGTAGATGCCAGCAGAAGCAAGTCAAATGGCTCAATATTCAGTCGAAAACCGAGTATGAAGTTGAGAAGGTCGAGCTCTGCTAGTTCTGATCATTGCCTGATCCAGGATCTTCTTCATGGGTTCCCCTTACAATGCTTCCACAATGAGGTTCGAATATTGGGAAATTTCGTGTTTACGTCGAGCGCTGCCAATATTTTATGCGAAAAAGATCTGATTATCACAAGCCTGCCCATTTCAGAGAAACTCCTGCGAAACGTGAATGTACTTGATCATACGCCTGTCGTAGACTTTCACAAATTTGGAATTTACTGCATTAAAGAGACACAATCAGAAGCGGAGATTTTATCAAATATTGAGATGTCGTCTGACTTTTTAGACATTTACAAGGGATTTGGTGATGTTGTGGAAATAGAATCCAAACACTACAAATATTGGGGTGGGCTTTCAAAAGAGAATGATGGAACTGAGACTGTGATTTGGCAAGACGCCATAACTTACATTGTTTTTCTAAATAGTTGCTTTATGCCAAATCATGACTCTGATCCTTCAAGAAACATGAAAAAACGGCATTTGGGTAATTGTTTTGTCAATATTGTCTTCAAAGAAGCGAATTCAAAATTGTCATTGATTCAATCTCAGCAGGTATCTGTTGCTATTATTATAGAGCCATGGACACACTCCAATATGTTCAAGGTATATCAAATTTTAAGGAAAAATTTATCTTATATTGGCCCACTTACGACGCCAAAAATAATACACAAAGATAATGTTTCGAAATTTGTGAGGCAGATTGCATTGCATGCCAATATCTATGCTCAAATTAATTCTAATACTCAAGGTAATTCAGAATATATTTCAGATTGGCGTCAAAGGTTAAGAATCTTGCAAAAAATATAGAATTACGTTTATTTATTAAATACATTCATAATTTCAAAGGCAACATGTTTTTCCTCCACTTTGTGAATCCCAAATTCCTCAAAGCCAATAAAGTGTTTTTTAGCGACACCATCTTCAAATACTACTAAATGTGGTAGTACTTTGATTTTGAATTTTTCAACAATGAATGGACATTGTAACACATCACAATAACCAAACCTGATGTTGCGGTATTTTTTGGCCATAGATTTTAAGTAACCATCCATTTCCAAGCATTTTTTAAAATCAGAGTGTCTGAAATGAAGCACTACCTTTTTCAGTGTCGTAGTCAATCTCAATATTTCCTCATCCGTTTTCACTGGGTTGTAATCACCACAGCCCATTTCCCTCATTCTATTGTTTTCATCGAATTGCTTTTGCAATTCCACCACTCTTTTTTCATAGAGATGATTTGGCATCTCTTCAGCTTCCAATTGCTCTAGTAGAAGATCATCGGACAAATCTGGCATTTCTGTAGAATTTAAAACAAGGGATTTTACATTTTGTGAAAATGCTTTCTTTAGCCAAATTTAATAAAGCACCTGTGAAAACCGTAGTGCTAGGAACTGGGTGGTCTGCATTCTCTCTTGTCAGATCTCTCAAAAGTCCTATAACTGTTGTGTCGCCCAGGAATCATTTTGTTTTTACTCCATTGCTCTGTAGTACTACAGTAGGAACATTAGAGTTTAGAGCTATAACGGAACCCATTAGAAGATTACGCAATGTCGAATATTTTGAAGGTGGCTGTACTGAAATTTCCATGGATGAGAAAAAAGTCTTGTACAATGACTTGCATGGTAAATCACATCAAATTCAATATGATAGATTAATTTTGGCTTACGGAAATGTTTCAAATACTTTTAATATACCTGGTGCCAAAGAAAATGCTTTATTTTTAAGGGAAATTCATCACGCTAGGAAAATAAGGAAAAAAATAATTGAATGTTTAGAAGATGCTTCACACCCGGAAGTAAGTGAGCAAGAAAGGAAACGATTATTGCATTTTTGCATTGTTGGCGCAGGGGCTACTGGAGTCGAATTTGGTGGTGAGCTTTATGATTTTCTCAAAAGTGATGTTTTGAAATCATATCCTCAATTGGTTCCATATATGCATATATCTATATTTGATGTCGGAAATAGAGTTTTAAATACATTCGACAAAAGTCTTTCAAATTATGCTGAAAGTAAGTTTAAACGAGATGGAATAAATTTGAGAATGTCGACTAGGATAATTAAAGTACACCCGACTGCAATTGAGCTATTAACAGGTGAAATGGTACCATACGGACTATTAGTATGGAGCACGGGCTTGACTGAACACCCTTTAACATCCAAATTACAAGTTGATAAAAACAAAGGAAGAATTGTTGTTGATGCATTTTGTCGAGTTTTGAGAGATGGTAGGCCATTTGGTAATGTTTATGCTATTGGAGATTGTGCCATTGGATCTAGTCAATCGAATCAGCTGCCTCAGACAGCTCAAGTAGCGGCTCAAGAAGGACTGTACCTAGCCAAAGAATTTAACTCGGAAAAAGAAGTTCAACCGTTTAAATATAGACATTTTATGAGTATGGCATATATTGGGTCTTGGAAATCAGTTATTGACAAACCGGGGGTTGGCTATCTTCATGGCACTTTGGCTTGGCTGTTGTGGAGATCCGCTTATTTCACGCAAACTGTATCTTTAAGAAACAAGATATTGATTCCAGTGTATTGGTTTACTAGTTGGTTGTTTGGGAGAGATATTTCGAGAATCAAAGAATAATTCTATATAAAAACAAAATAAAAAATTATTTTAACAAGCCCAATTTTTGAATGCCACAAAAATCAATTCTTTCCAAAGCAACAACTCTCAGCACTATTAATTCATTTCTGACGCGACACAAAGTCAGCAAAGTAGAGGTGAATCAACTGGCATTTATTAAAAGTCCAATCATCATTAAAGCCTTAGATGACACCCTAAGTCAATTTTTAGAATATCAGACTTCTACTAAAAGTAAAATATCATCTATAAATAGCGAAAAGAAGAAAATTGGAGAAATTAGAAATAATCTGAAGGAATTTTTCAGAACTGAAGAAACATATTGCAGGAAACTTGATACGCTGGCAAGTACCATTAAAAAATGCATTGAGCCATATTATACTGATATTAGCTCCACATTGGAGCCTGACAGAGTTCAAAAATGTCATTTTGTCGATGATATAGACAGCAATATCAAAATTCACTTAAACTCCTGGCACAGCATTTTAAAAAGCATCACTTACATTCGCGACAGTCACCTGGATCAATTATCAAAGCATGAAATTAATGTTTATAGTTTAGAAGATGTTGCAAGTAACTTTATGTCAAGAGAACTGACAGAAGCTTACAAAAAGTTTTTCAATTTGAGCTTAGGAAAAAGAGATATGTTTTTGCCACAACTCTTGAAAACTCTTGAAAATTCAAATGTAAATTCAATGGTGTTTGACGAACTAATGAGTGAACCGCAGCAGAGAATTATGAGATACCCATTAATGATCAAGACAATGCTGTCAGTCGCTAGTGAAGAAGAAAGTTTTGTATTAGAGAATCTATTGGAAAAGATTAAGATACATGTGTTAGCAATCGAATCTTACTTTTCAAGAACAAATGAGATTGCAGAATATTTGTCTCTCATGAAAATTATTGAGGGCATTCCAGTCTCCGCACAAAATGCAGGAGATGAAGTGTTGGGTATATTTCCTGTTTTTAAGGTTCCATTTGAAAACGGGAAACTCGGGGTTGCACTTGATGATTATAAAACCACTCACACAATATTAATCCTAAAATCTGGTTTAATTTTATTAGACTACAGAATTAAGACTACTTATATTGAAAATGTTCAAGATGGTGTTGCTATTCTAAAGAAAAAGAGAAAGATTAAAGCCGTGGGTTATGTAAAATTTAACCAGGCTGATGCGAAATTTAATGCAGAGTACAGGCTACTTTGTCTATCTGCTTATGGTGAGCCAATTGAAGAGTATTTTCAATTTCAGCCCAATTACACATCTGAATTTATGGAACTTCAAAAAGGATTTTTTAACGAAGTGAGACACAAGCACTCTGCTCATGGAATAGATTATTTGGAAAACATTTACACTTGTTACACTTCAGATCCAACCGCTCTTTCAGATATAAGATTTTTGAGGGAGAATGAAGAGCCCAACGTCAATGATGTTATAATAATTAAAAGAAATGGCGGAAATTTTGATATTTTTAAGAAAGATAATTATGCTGGGTGTAAAACGGGCAATTTGTCTAGACGTAATTTTATCTCATACAGTAGTAGAAGTTCTAAGGGCAAACAGGAAAATAGCGAATTCGAATGTCGATGATAAAAATTCCATTCCCACATTGCATAGAAGATTTTCTTTGTTAACAACCGCTCCAAAAAGCTTTAAAAAAGTCCGACATCAAATTCCAGAATTTTTAGAATTTGATATTCAAACTCCCGAAATAATACGACTCTTTGATCTGATTAAAACGGAACTTGAACTAAAAAATATTGTCAAGGATGATAACATAACAAGTCTTGGTCCATTCGATAAAGACAAAATAATACAAGCTACAATGAGAATGAAAAGTATTAAAAACACCAAGTTACTGACATTCCAGGGCCTCTTCAAAGGATTAGGACTTTTAGACGTAATTCAAGGTGCAAAAATATACGTATCTGAAAATCCCCATTTAATCATCAGGTCGGATAATCCTAATTTCTCTAAATTTGTACAATGCTCGCGAGAATTGTGGCATTTACTACCAAGTGATTATTTTAAAGAATGGGTCACAGAATTTTGGAGGTTAGAATTTGAAGAAATCAAAGAAGTCATGAAAAAAGATCCAAGTAGCTTAATGCGACTGGATAGCCGTTATGTTAACTAATATTATGATTTCCAATAAACTTTTTTGTAACATGTCAAGTCCCAAAGAAGAATTTTTTGACGCTAAATCCGAAATTAGTGAGCCATTGTCACCCATAATACTCTCACCCACGAAAGAGGATACTACACAAAAGACAGCAAGCCCTATAAAATCTGCTTCCCAAGCCAATAGCATAGATGTTTCGCCACTAAATAGTAAAGCAAATTCGAATTCAAGTTTGTCTCCGAAATTAGAAAATTCCTCCAAAGATAAAAGTCCTACTCTACCCAGAATTGATGGAGCAATTAAGGGAGATATAATTCAAGAGGAGGATGGTCAAACTATTCAATTTCAAAATGAACCTCAAGAAGAACCAGAAGAGATCCCGGAACTTCCAAATGATACTAATGATGATTTGGCAAAAGAGTTCGCTTCTCTGATGGAACAACGGGAGCTGGAAAATACCCAAGACGAAGATGAAGATGATTTGTTTAAAGGTGAGAAGTTAGAAATGGACCAAGAGAATGTACAAATTGCCCCAATATCATTCGGTCTTAAATTAAAGCAATCTACTCCGCAACCAATTGTTCAGGCCATAACTTCCGTTGATGATGACGATGAATTTGATGACTTTGAGACATTCTCGACAACTGTAGTTGAACCAAACGAAATCAACAAAATTGAAGAGTCGCCACCAGAACCTGTAAAAGTAGAGGAATTAAAAACATTAGAAAATTCAGAAGATCTTGATTTCATAAATACATTTTTGGAGAAACAAAATTTAGGAATTGATAAATTGGTCGAGTTTTTTATTGACAGTTTGCCATTCGATATAGATAGTAAAACATTCGAAGACCATTACAGTGAGATAGGGGACATTGTGGATTATAGCACACCATATGGCAAAAGACTATATTTCGAACCTACGGAATATGTGAAAGAAATTAAGGAATATCAGAAAATGAGCAACATATTTGAAAAATCACATGTTCCTAGTGACCAAAAACCGTTTGTTTGGCAAAAGTCTAACTTTAGGCGAAAATTGCTTCAAATCTCAGGAATACCCTTAAATTTGGATGAATTTTATACTTCGACTTCAAAAAGGAAATTTGGCCCTTTGTCCCAAAATGAGGTTGCATTAATAGAGCAAGTCATTCAGTTCACCGAATCACTGGACGAAAAGCAATTGAAGGACAAAAAACTGGAAGAACTTGGAACCATTCACCTAGATGTTGAAAAGGCTCTAGGTCGAGTGCTAGATGCCAACTCGTGGTACAAAGAACAGATTTCTAAATTGAATTCAGTAATTGAAGCTGCGAACCAAGAGATTAAAGATGCACTTCAGGAAGCTCAATCAAAGAAAAAACAATCCGCGAAGAAAAGGTATTTTTATTAGTTGTGATAGCTGATTTTTATTACAAACCTAGATCCTCGTAATCCTCCTCTGCAATTGTCTGATTTTCTTTTTGCTTCATAAATCTTTGATAATCCTCTTCACTGTATTGTGATTTACATTGGCAACAAACAAAAGTCAATCTTAGATCTGCATTTCTTGAGGTGCTTCTGTTAGAAAAGTAAATAGCATCGGTTCCTTCACAGTCAGGACACCCTTTAGAGATTCGAGGTAGAGTACAATCGTAGATAATATCGTCATTTAATTTCAAACCGCTTTTTAATTCATCTCTTGTCAATTCATTTCGATATATTAACGTATTGTCAGCAATTGTCACAAAATCACAATTCTTGCATTTCATGTTTAAAGTTTTCGACTCCCTGTCTTCTTCAGGATATAGCAAATTTCCGCATTCGCGGCAAAAACTCAAAGAACCCATTTGTGTTTGAGATTACTCCGGAAATTCACAGAAAAGATCTTTATTATAAATAATCTTCATTTAAAGTTTCCAACAGCGTGGAAACAGTGTCTTTTAAAGCAAGCATACAATTTCTTCTTTGGCGGTTAATCTCCTGACCATTAAGAATATTAAGTAATTTTCCTTCATTCTTAGGCAAGATCTGCTTGAGCAAATTTTGCTTGACTAATTGTGATTTATCTTTTAGGTATTGATTAACCTCTTTCATCTCTTTCTCTTTAGAATCAAAGAAAGAAGATAACGCATCTACTAATTCACCCTTCACGTCATCAAACCCACATGCGTCCGATATACCAGAGTCAGATGTACTACTGTCAACTGATGATAGTGATGAACCATACCCTTTATCAATTTGGTGTGCAGGTAAAGTCAGTTTATCGCTCAAATTATAATTGTCTGATCCTATCTCCAATTTTTTTTGAAATAGCCCATGGCTATGAATTTTCTTATTACTTCCATTTGGAGCCGGGTCTTTCTTGTCTGCTATTATCGTCTCATCGTGCTCAAGAAAAGCAGATGGTACTAGAGTCTCTCGATTACTTCTTCGCTTTTTCGAAATGATCGAATTTGAGGCTTTTCTTTTTTTAGATTTCCCTTTTTTAGGAGTTACCGCTTTCTTAATCTGTTCAAACTCTTTCTCTGCAACGATTGAGACGCTAGTTATCGACTATGTCAGCAAGATTTACCAATTTCTTTTGATTAATCCATTTCTTCATTTTATTCATTGAGGTATTATTTTTTAACTTTAAAATAAACTTTCGAGAACCTTCATATATTGAAAGTACACATCCATCAATGTCAACCATAGTTATATTTAAAGGATTTATCATTTTGAAGCAATTAAAATCATCAACATATGTGAGCTCTTCTTGCAGAAATGCAAATTTACCGTTTTCTAATTCTGCAGATGATTTGCTGTATAGTTGACCAAGAAACAAGGTGTAATCCATCTTGTTTTCAGAGAACAACTTCCACCACTTTGCCCCCTTAAACCCAGCATCACCTATAACTTGCTCAAACAACACTTTGTTTTTCTTAACACTATTGCATTTAATTTTTCGAAGCAATTTAAGAACAAACAGCTTCACTTCAAATTGTGAATTAGTAAAAACACTTCCTAAAAACAATCCCAACTTTTTGCCTTCATAGCAACCTTTCCATAGTTCCATTTTAATAGTGTTGTCAGCGCAGCAATCTAGCAATTTTGAAGATTCCTTACTGCAGAACTTTTCACAAATTTTGACAAGGTCTTCAACTGTACCAGTCATTTGTTTCGAATATTTCTTGGCAATTTATTCCTTTCCTCAAATTTTCTGCTTTTCCTCAAACCAGCGCAGAGAAGATCTTGTTATATTTGTGTGGTGTCGAGTAGTCATTGATCGAATCGGTTGAGACACGTGATCTATGGCTCTTTATTTAAGGCTTTTCAAGCTCTCCGGATCTATGAATAATCCAACTTGCTTTATTGGAAAAGCTTTACCTTACTAAATCAAATTTCAATTCGATAGACCCAATTTGCACAAGAAATTTTCGCAAGTATATGCAAATGAATTGGAAATAATATTGCAAATAAGTAATACCGACTCAGGAATTGATATCTCTCACAAGAAGGAAGTAGGAAATATCCGTCGATCACCGCGTTGGGGTAAAAATTATGCCATTTACGAAAATGAACAAAACTTAATTGGAGAGTTGCTTGCTAAATATTCATTAAGAGACACGTATGAAGGGTTTTTCTTAAGCAAAAGCGGAGACACTATAAAAATTTCGGTAAAACTGGACATGCTTAATCATTCTGCTCGAATTTATCTCGGTTCTGCTAAAAATGGAAAAATGATTGCAAATATGACAAAAAATTGTAAAAATTTGCACGATCTAGAAATCGAACCTCATGTCGACATTTTTATGATGTGTTGTTTAGGACTCATTATTCAAGATATTCAATTTACTTGCCTGTAATCCTTATAAGGCCCTCTATAAATTAGATACACTAACAATTGAATGCAGGAAAGAATCAAACCTATCATATTGGGCACTATTACGAACGAGTCGCTTAATTCATATCCAACTAACATCCAAGACAACGATACAAACGTGCCTAGTACAATTCTTTTGTAATTTAATAAACTATTGTTTTTAGTGGCAATCACCTTTTTCAAATGACCCAGTGGACTACCAAACATGAAAATTGTCAACGTGCAAGCCAATAATCCACAGTAATACAAAGCAACAGGGTATAGTTGAAATTTCAAGTAAAGTAGTACCATTATTATGACAATTAATGAATTTCGAAAATGGTTGCTATTTGTTCTTGACCTTGAAGATAATTTGTATATTCCGAATAAGCTGCAAAGCACTCCTACTAAATTTACGATTATCATAGAAAATGAAAAGTTTAAGACGCCATACTTTAACCAAATAATACAATTTGCGAATGTCGAAATGGTTGGCCATAAATCGAAATGTTTTAAATTTAATCCGAAAAATGAAATGGTTAAAACAGTAGCAGCCAAGTCGTAAAACATGGAGAACATTTATTAATATCGAAGTAAATTCATTGCACTTCGCACTCTGTTGTAATCTGACATTAATTCCAAAGGCCCAATTCCGACTAAAGCAACATCTTTATCATAGACATATTTCGAAATCGTTTTAGATAATTCATCAGCAGATACATTGTCAATTTTAATTTGTAAAGTAACAGGGTCAGTGTAATTTTCAAAGCATGTCAATTGTCTACCGAGGTCTTCCATCAGCAAAGCATTCCCATCTTGGTTTTTTGCAAGAAGATATTTAGTTGCTTCTTTTGCTTTCTTGAGTTGAGCATCTGTGATAGACAAGGAATATTTCAACATTTCTTTTTGAGCGAAATTGATGACTTGATCGAGATAATCTTTGGCTTCAGACTGTATGTAATACCCAAATAAACCACTTTTTGCATACGTGGCGTAAAATCCCATGTAAGAATTTGCAATATTATATTTGGAGTACTGCTGAGATAAAGGAGAAGAAAGTTTTGAGGCGGCGCCAAGAGATCTATCCCATTGACCCAAAAGAGAGCTCGCAATCAACATCGGAATATAATCGGGACTATTGTGGCTCGGGCCTTCGACTGCCAAAGCCAAGTGTGCAATTTTCATATCATCGTGTCTAAATCTTCCATCACTACCAATAAATTTGGCGGAAGGTACAGCATGCGTTTCTGCTTCTGGTAATTTCAGATATTTAGAAACCCATTCGGCAACTTTTGAATGTTCAACATCGCCTACGACAGTTACAACAGCATTATCTTGCGAATAATGTTCTTGATGAAAATCTCTTAATTTATCCTGGGACATTTGTTCAACAACTTCCGCTTGACCTAGAATTGTATATCCTAAGGTGTGGCCATTGTAAGCAATTGAATGAAGATGGTCGAAAGCGGTTTCCATTTGGTCCTTGGCAATTTCTTCCATCTCTCTTTTAATAACACTTTTTTCGTTTTCAATGGCATTCTTTTCCAAAGCAGGAATGCTGACCATCTCCGCTAAGTGCTGAAAAGCTTTCTCGGACTTTGAAGCCAAGGCATGGGCAGAATAGCAAGTTTGTTCTCTAGTTGTGAAAGCTGCGAAAGGAACACCATTGTGCTCCGCGAACTTTTCTAATTCTGCCTGTGAAGTTTTCTGGGTGCCCTTGAATAACAAGTGTTCCAAAAAATGAGCTGTACCATTATTATCTAAGTTTTCAAAAGCCGATCCAGTTTTGAACCAGACTCCAAGAGAAGTAGTTGGCGTAGGCACTTTAATTGTAGCAACTTTAATTTTACCAACTTGAGATATGTCTGGATTGATGGAAAATTTGCGAATACTTCGTAACATACGTTATTTCAGGGGTGACTCAAAAAATTTTGATTTAACAAATTGACGGCTGTGGATATTGCTCTTTCTCTTTCTTCTGCGCTTGTTTTCATGGCAGCCAGTGTCTCGTCGTTTGTCTTTTGTCGTTGTTGAAGGTCTATGATTGTTGATTTGAGAGAATGGTAGTTGTTTAACAAACCTAATTTTTCTTGAATTTCTACGAAGGAGTCCTGCGCTTGAAGTTTCACGCTGTGTTTTTGCTGCCGTTTTAAGGCCTGTTTGACCTTTTTGTATCTATTTTTATATCGATGAAGCTTTGTTTCTAATTTGTTAAATGAAAGGTTACGATTGTCTAAATTCGATCGCAACTCTTCTGAAATTTTAAGCAAATTCTCAGATGCACTCTTGTACTCAGCGGACTTCTGTTTTAAACTTAAATTTTTGCCTTCCAAATCCGCAATCTTTTTAGATTGCTTCCCAAATTCAACGATTTTATTGTCCAAGGCTTGCTTCACATTTTTG
>JADGIG010000142.1:0-15882 GCA_018985235.1 Sanchytrium tribonematis
TCATTTACAATTAAATATGATGGATTCACTCTTTAATATTAATGCATATGGAATATAACCATGTTGAATACAATACTCATGTGCTTGATGGATATTAGTGATGATTAAATGAATTAAATGAAACATGGGATCATTAGAATTCAATTGATTTAAACACATGGGTTGAATGATTTGTAATAATTTAGATTGGAGTTGGTTGTGTGGAATGGATTCTGGTAATTGTTTGAAGATGGGATGATGGCAATATTGATATTGAATCTGTTGTGGATTGTGATGCATGAGAGATGGGATGGAGATTGGAATGGATTGTGGGATTGAATGGGAGTAGATGGATGCATTGGAGATGGAAATGAATAAACCAGATTTGAATGCGATTGGGATACCTTGAGGGGGACCATGTGTGGAAATGATTGGAGTCACTTGTGGTTTTACTGGTTGTTTTACTGGAGTCACTTGTGGAGTCACTTGTGGTTTTACTGGTTGAATGACTTGTGGAGTGGGTTGAATGACTGGTTGAATTTTCACTGTTTCTATTTTGGTACCACATTCATGACAGAATTTACTAGTAGATAATAAAGAAATATGACAATTGGGACAGGATGGTTGATTTGATGGTGTGTCATTTTGTTGATTATCATCTTGGATATATTCTTGTGGTTCATATTCTTGTGGCTGATATTCTGGATGGTAGTCTGGACGAAATGTCTCATTCAGTTGATATTCTTGTGGTTTATAATCATATTGATAATCTTGCTGATATTCATCATACTGGATATTTTGAGAATGATCTGGATGGAATTCATTTTCAAATGATTGTTGATTGGATAAATCAGGTTGAAATGGTTGAAATGATTCATTTTGATATTCAGTGGTATCTTGTTGTTGAAATTCATCATATGGAGTATTCTGTTGTTGGAATTCATTTAAATTGCCATCTTGTTGTTGGAATTCATCATATGGAGTATCTTGTTGGAATGCTTCAAATGTATCATCTTGTTGTTGGATATCATTAAAATTGCCATCTTGTTGATATTGCGGATCTGATGGTTGAAAATCATTGAAATTGCCATCTTGTGGTTGAAACTCTTCAAATGTATTATCTTGTGTATCTGTTTGATGAAATGTGTCATCTTGCTGATAATCCTGTTCAAATGTTTCAAACGTGGCATCATTTTGATCTACTTGATTAAACGTCTCAAAAGTGTCATTTTGATCTTCTTGGTGAAATGCTTCAAGTGTGTTGTCTGGTTGATATTGCGAATCAGTTGGTTGGAATGACTCAAATGTATCATCTACTTGATTGAACGTCTCATATGTGGCATCAATTTGATTAGTCTCTTGATTAAATGCTTCAAAAGTGTCTTGCTGATCCTCTGGTTGATTAAATGCTTCATAATTCTCCTGCTGAACATCTTGCTGATTGAATGCATCATAGTTCTCCTGTTGATTATCTCCTGCGTAATCTGCTTCATATTGCTGATTATCCTGTTCATTAAATGTATCATATTGCTGATTATCCTGTTCATTAAAGGCTTCATATTGTTGATTATCCTGCTCATTAAATGCTTCATATTGCTGATTATCCTGCTCATTAAATGTTTCATATTGTTGATTATCCTGCTCATTAAATGCTTCATATTGTTGATTATCTTGCTCATTAAATGGCTCAAATGTCTCTTGTTCATAATCAGTCTGTTGATAATCATTATTTTCATCTTGTTGAAATTGTTCAAATGCTTCATTAATGGAATCTGTAGGATGAAATGGATCATTAGAATCATTTGAGGGTTGAAATGGTTCAAATGGCTGTTCATTACTTTGAAATGGTTCAAATGGTTCATTTTGAGGGAATGTTTGATGACTACCTTGAATGGTCTCTTCATCTTCATTCATTTCAAAGGGTTCTTCATCAAATGGCTGTACATCTTGTTGGAAGGATTGAAATGGCTCATTCATGGTGCTATAGGGATCTAATGTATTTAATTGATTATCTGTTAAAAATGTATATTCTCTACTTTTAAAGACATCTACACTGTTTAATTTACTGGATTTGCGTTTAACGGGACTGGGTAATGGGGGTGCATCGAATATATTAGGAGATTCATGATCAGAATCATAAAATGCATCAGGGGTTTTAAAATCAGGAGATGAGATGGGATATTTGGAAGTGTGGATTTTAGAGGGTAATGTATTGATTTTAGATTGAATTTCATCATTGATTTGACGGGTAGTTGGGGTGGGTTTGAATTGTTTAGGAGATGTGGTTGGATAAATTGGTGATTGATTAATTGGTGATTTAGGAGGTGATTTGTTAGATGTGGTTGATTTTGGAGTGGGTAATCTTCTAGGGGGTGATTTGGTAGCTACTGGTGATTTTGGAGGTGATTGCGTGTTAATGGGTGACTTTGGGGGTGATTGCGTGTTAATGGGTGACTTTGGAGGTGATTGCTGTCTAACTGGTAATTGCGTATTAATAATGGGAGATTTAGGGGGTGATTGTTGTCTACTTGGTGGTCTTTCTTGTTTAGAAGGTGATTTCATGTCTTTTCGAGGGGGTGAAAATCTTTCTAATTTCATCGGTGGTTGAAATTGTGGAATAGGAGAAGTAGGTGCTTCAAATACTTGATCCAATGATTGATCTAATGATTCATGCATTGGTTGTTCAAATGGCTGTGCAAATCCATGCTCATCTACTTGAAATGTATCCAAAATATTAGATGGAGATTCAAATAATTCCATTTTAGGAGATGGTTGGAATTGAATTGGCTCTGCTTGTTCTGTTTGTGGTGCTATAGGTTGAAATGGTTCAGATGACTCAAATACATTCTCATTAAATAAATGAGATGGGGACGTGTTCACTGGAGATTTCTTTGGAGATTTCTCTTTTTCTTTTACAGGTGATTTGATTGGATCTGCTTGTTTAGGTGCATCCCACGACCACTCATTATCATTAGATTGACCCCATGGATCATTAGAAGTATTCCAATCATTATTTGACCATAAATCATTATTATGAGTGGTATTCCATAAATCAGGTGATTTTGGAGGAGATTTGGATGGAAGTGGCTGTACTGGAGAAGGTGATTTGGTGGCTTTAATTGGATGTTGCATTGGTGATGGAGATCTAGTGGGTTTGATGGGTGCTGGGGATGGAGATCTGGTTGGTTTTTGAGGTTGTTTCATTGCTTGTACGGGTGATTGTGGTCTAATTTGTGGTACTGGTGAGGGTGGTCTATATTGAGATGGTACAGGTGAATTAGATCTACTTGGAGGTTTCATTTGTTGAGACTCTATTTGATTCTGTTTGGGTGGCATCTCCTGCTTTTTAGGGAATGGTGCTTTGGCTGGCTGCACTGGTTCTACGGGTTGTTCAATTGGTGCCTCCGATTGAAATGGCTCTATCCTACTAGGTGGCTGAATGGGAGATGCAGATCTACTAGGTTGCTTCATTGGTAATTTCTCAGTTTGTTCATCAATGGTTTCAGGAATTGCCTCATTCATCATTTTAGGTGATTCTTTTTGTATTTCAGGAGACTGGATGGATGATTTACGAGAATTGGATTGGATAGAGGATTTACGAGATTGTGCTTGGGGGACCCATGAATTATTATTAGGGATATTCCATATATCATCATCAGATTGGTTGATTTTGTTGACATTCATTAATTTATCACTAGGTTTCACGATTGGCTTTTCAATAGTTGGTTTCTCAACAAAAACTGGCTTCTCTATTTGATTTTCAGCTGGTTTCTCAATTACTTGCTGATTAGGTGGCTTATTAGGTAATGCAGATGGTTTAATTACTTGTGGCTGTTGCGTAGGTGGCATTTTAATAGGTGGTTTCTCAATTTTAATTGGCTTTTCAACTGGTTTTTCAATTAGTTTCTCTACTTTAATAGCCGATTGATCAATAGATTTGCGTGATTTAGGCAATGGTACTACTGGTACTACTGGCACTGTTGGCACTGTTGGTATGACTGCCTGATTCTCACTTTCATTCAATGCTTCATTACTAGATTTATTGCTATTAATTCTCTCCTTTTTTCTTCTCATCTTTTCAGCAAATGATAATTTGGATTCATCTTCTACTACTGATTTACTAGGCGTATTGATTATAGATGGATTCGCAATGGGAGGTATAGAGGGATTAAATGGATTCACTTGATTGGATGGGATATTTGGAGTGGGTTTAATCGCTATTGGGATTGATGATTTAGGAGATTCTATTGATTTAGATGGAATAGGGGATTTCTTTGTTAAATTGATGTCAAAATGCTGATCGAATTGGGCAATCCAGTCATCGTCAGACATGTGTTTCAAAAATTATAAAATATTTATTGCAACTCGTGAAAAATCAATTGCATTTTAAAAGCCACATCATAAAAAATCGTAAAATGTGAATACAAATTGTGACCATTTGTGTTTTCAGTACAACAATTAGGGGATGTGCCACTTAAAATTCCAAAAGGGACACCAAAACCCATGATTCTTTTTCTTTCTATTTTAATTGCCACCCGTCAGTGTATTGTAGGTGCTGGACCAGCAGGTGTAATATTGTCATGGGAATTATCCAAAGCATTTCCTGATCATGAAATCACATTAATTGATGAATATTTTAATGGAGGCAATTTGTACAAAGTAAAGAATGAATTAAGTAACTCACCCTATTCAGATTACATCAGTTTGGCAAAACAATTACGATTGAATGAACATATTCGTCATTTGCCAACTTATAAAAGGTTTCTGCGTCAAAATAATGAAAAAAGTGACGCATGTCCCAAATTAGGAGAATTGGTTCGATTTATCAAAGATTTGACAAATTACATGGCTAAATCAAACAAAATTAATACATTTAAAGACCGTGTCATTTCAATTGATATTATGAATCACGAAAATCGTCAATTTAAATTGAATTTTGCAAAATCAAACAGTATATTGTGTGATTATGTCCATATGACAATTGGAGGTGTCCCAAGACCCTTTTTTGAAATGAATGGAAATCCGCAACAATTTAACATGTACCAGGCGTTAGATTTACTCAATTCTAAAAAGTCAAAACAACAATTAAAAGATAAAACAGTCTATATTGTTGGAAATGGTGACACATCAAAATGGATGCAGCAGAAATTGAATGCAATTGATAAACCATTTAAAATTGTAAGAGGGCGCATTTACGACAACGGTGATGATTTAATCGAAAAAGTTAGTTTGGATCAATTTAGGGCCAAGATCATGAATGAAAATGACACTGTATTTTATGCACATGGACTTGAATCTGCAAGTTTGCCGCAAGTCATTGAACAAGGCAAGACGTTGGTACTTCAAAAGGGAATGATTTATGGAATATCAGTCTATATCACAGATAATAAAATTGCTGCCTTTTATGGCATGGGCGCGATTAATCAACACACTGGAATCAGGGTAATGGGTAATAGAGCGCTGTTGTTAATCGAGCAGTTGGATTAATTATTTTCATCGTATTCACTTCAAATTGTTTGTTCATTTAAAAAATAGACTACGGATGTAAAATTGAGAACAGGAAACTGATCTTTATCAATAAATTTAATGTTTAACATTTAGTTTTATTAGATAATCAGATTAAACGTAAGAGTGTAGTTACTACCCTGAGATACAACCACATTTTGCTATTAATTCAGCCTATCTTGAATTAAATTATAGAATTAAACTTCGATCATTTACTATTTATGGATTGGGTGCTGTATCTGGAACAAGGACTACTGAAGATTATGAAAGGGATGCCGATCGTCTCATTCATGATATGATCCATCTTCAGTAAATAACTTGTATGACATTACAAAGGAGTACAACAGAAACATGTTGATTTTGCTGTACTCTCTATTTGCAATCAACCATTGCGTTGTAGGTGCTGGACCAGCTGGAATAACCATGACATGGCAACTATTGAAAGCATTTCCAAATCATAATATTGTCATCATAGATCCACATTTTGATGGTGGTACTTTGAGTCATGTAAAAGAAGAATGTAGTAATTTGGGATATGAATCATATGTTAGTTATGCTAAACAAATGGGAGTGACACATTTGCCATTTTATGAATCATTTCAAGAATGTGGGGATGGATTGATAGAGCCACCAAAATTGGAATGTTTTGTCAATTTAATCAATGATATACTTGAATATATGAATCAAAATGGACTGATTACTAAAATTAAAGCACAAGTGACTCGTATTAATATGATTTACAAAAATGGACCATTTAAATTGAATTATGATGGAGAAAGTGACAATTTGAATTGTGATTACATCTTTTTGGCAATGGGAGGTAAGCCTAAAGAATTTCTTATTGAAAATGTGGTGCCACGACAATTTAACATGTATGATTCTCTCAAATTATTAAATAATGAAGTTGCCAAAAAAAAGTCGGAATTAAATGGCAAAACTGCTTATTTGGTTGGAAATGGAGATACAGCACGTTGGATCAAAAAGAAATTAAAAATTCTTGGAATCTCATATACTTTAGTTGTAAAAGAAGATGGTGGCTATATGGATAATAGAATAGATTATAAACCAGAATTTATTATCAATGAAAATGATTTTAAATTTAAAGTTTTTAGTGAAAATGATGTTATATTTTATGCACATGGACAAGATTTAGCCAAGATACCTATAATTTACTACAAAAATCAACCTTTTAACCCAGTTATCAAAGAGCACCAGAATATGCACATGGATCGATATTTCACTGTTGGAGAATCTAATTTTATGAAATCATATAAAATATATGAAATTGGATCCATGGCAAATGCAGTTACTGCTACAGAAATAGCAAGAACTGCTAGTGTCATTATTACCAAAATGAAGAAACAACGTATAAGATTGAGATTTAGGATAAATAAATAGGAGTAAGGATAAAACATGATTTTGATAGTGCTTTGCTCTCTTTTTGCAATTCGTCATTGCGTTGTGGGTGCCGGTATTGCTGGTACAACTGCAGCAGGCCAATTAAGAATAGCTTTTCCGAGTCATGACATTAATTTGATTGATTTCAATTTTGATGACAGCAGTTTAGATGCATTTAAAGATGAATTAAGTCAATTCACAATATCTGACTTTGAAAAATATGCATTACTAATGGGTTTCAGTGAAGAAACAATTAATATTTGGCGTAATTCATTGTTTCCTTCTGAAATACTTGAAAATCATCAACTCAAAATTGGGAAATTTATTTATTTAATGAATTTGGTTCGCGGGCATCTAATAGAAAACAATAACGTTGTAAAAATTCAAAATCGCGTGGCATTTATAAAAATCTTAAGAAAAGAACCTAGATATATTTTATATTCTAAAAATGAAGAGGAGCACGAGAAACTAATTGCTAAATGCAATCACGTCTATATGGCACTAGGTGGTACTCCTAAACAATCTTTGGAATTACATGGAAATCCAACTCAATTTGGTATCTCTAAATCTCTTGATTTTTTAAAGGGTTCAAATGCGCGTACTGTTCTAGAAGATAAAAACGTGTTTGTGGTGGGAGGCGGATATACAGAAAACTTGGTGACACAGAAACTAATTGATATCGGGATAAAATTTGTATTGGTAAAAACTTTTTTTCAGAATGACAGACACTGGAACACTGAAAAGTTATGCGACTTTAGTAGTCTATCTCGTTATCCAGCATTTAAACCAGATGATTATGTATTTTATGCACATGAATTACAGCCAAATATGTTGCCTACAATCTATACAGGCAAAACGAAATTAAGTATCAACGTAAGAAAGATGACAGGTCAACGTTACTCTTACAAATATTTTAAAAAACAATTACCCTTTAAAACATTTGTCATTTATGCATTAGGTGCCATGGTAAGAAAGGGCAATATATTCAATTTTATTGAAGCTTCCAAACAAATTATTAACAAGATTCAACGTAGGCACAACTATAATGAAGCACAATAAATATTTAAAAGGAGTAGGGGCCAAAACATGTTCAATTTACTTTGCATTTTATATTCATATCATCATTGTGTGGTTGGTGCAGGTCCAGCAGGCATCACCATGGCTCATTTATTATCCAAACAATTTCCCAATGATCAAATTACATTAATGGGTGATGATAAAAATGGTGGCAATTTAAATAAAGTCAAAAATGAATTAAGCAACACCCCATATCACATTTTTAATGAATATGGTATTAATATGCAACTTGATCATTTAGATATATTTAAATCATTTAAAGCAAAAGACCGATTTCAATTCCCACTTATTTCTGAGATTGTAGAAATGGTCAATCAAATTCGCAATGACTTAAACAGAAATGGGAATTTTATTCATTCTAAAGTGACTCGTATTGACAGAGTAAATCATCAATTCGAATTGCAATTGATACGAAATGAAATACAAAATTGTGATTTTGTGTATTTGGCATTGGGTGGTATTCCAAAGCCATTTATTGATTTAAATGGCAATCCACAACAATTTGACATGTATGAATCACTGGAAATGTTGAATGAATCAAATGCGCGTGACAAATTATACGATAAACAAATATACATTGTTGGAGATGGTGATACATCTCGATGGATGCAAAACAGGTTAAATTCATTAAAGATATCATTCGAATTAATTAAAATAAAACACGGTAGTGATGATGATGATGAAGAGGAAAAGGAGATGAATTCAAATGATTATGTATTTTATGCACACGGATTGCAATCTGCAAATTTGCCTGAAATTAAAATTGATTTTGAAGAAACCATTGGCTCGTGGCTAGCAAGGAATCAATACAATATGTATCACATCAAAGGCAGTGACGCCGTGATTTATGGATTGGGTGCCATGGTTAAATCTGGACAAGTGAATAATTTCTGGTTTATTGCAGATTTAATTATTGAAAATGTTTATTCTAGAATAGAATCAATGCAGACAGGACCATGAATGAGAAAAATGCACTTGCTGATGATGTCGTGGTGGTAGAATTGCCATTGGTTGTGCCATTGGTTGTAGAATTGGTTGTAGAATTAACTGAAGCATATTGAGAGGCACATGCTTGGATGGATTTATCATGATCATCCATGGTATCTGGATTGGTATTAAAGATGGGACTCATTTTAGCAATAAATTGTGAACATTTGTTGGGGCATTGGACGACATCAATGGTCATTTTTGGATTAATATCTTTTAAGCAGATTTGACCCTCTTCTTGATGGCATTTCATGGCAGATGACCATACGGATGCATCTCGTAAATCATTGTGATTGCAGGATGTAAATAATGATTCAGTTAATTGACCACATTGAATGCAGACTGGGGTGGTTGTAGTGGATCCAATATCGGGGATGGGACCTGAAAAGCATTTTTGGACGGATTTAAATGCTGTATTGCAACTAGATGAGAGAGTAGATGTCATTTGGTGATAGATTGGATGATTGTCTGTTTTATAAATGAGAGAACCAATCACAGAATGTAAAATCAATTTATTCAAATCAACATCAAAGTAGACAATGTCAACATTGTGAATGAGGTGCTACTAGCAGAGGATGTTGCAGTAGAATTGTTTGAATCGCCACTCGTTGTTGAATTGCCATTTGGCAAATCATTTGGATATTTATCAGCGCAATCTTGAATCAGTTTCTCTTGACCGTGTAAATCAGAACTATTGAAAATGGAAGGATTCACTTTTGCAACAAATTGGGAGCATTGATTTGAACATTTTACCACATCAATTTTAGTATCTTTACCTTTGACACAATATTCCCCATTCTCTTTGTGGCATTGCATAGCAGCAGTCCATACAGATTTGTTTTGTAAATCGGTTGAATTACAACTTGCAAATAATACTTCTGTTAAATCCCCACATTTGCCACATAACGCAGAAGAATCAGCAGAGGCATTGGCATCTACGGCGGTTGAGAAACATGATGATGAAGCCTTATAAGCTGTTTGGCAATCTGATGACAATGATTCCATTTTACATCAAAATATTTGATTTCTATTTATGTGCTTGTTGACCAATCACACAAGGTAGAGATAAACGGACAAGCAAATTGTCTCATAATAAATCACGAATCATATTATGGAGGGATAAACAGGCAAAATACAATTACAGTGACAATTGCGCTTAATGTTTTCACAAAATCATTTGTAATATTTGTAATATTTGTGTCACTTGTAATTTGATTTTGAATGACAATAGACGCACAATTTTACAACATGTTGATTTTACACTTTATTCTATTTTCTATTCATCATTGTATTGTAGGTGCTGGACCAGCAGGTGCGATATTGGCACGGCAATTATCCAAAGCATTCCCAGAAGATGAAATCACATTAATCGACAAATATTTCAATGGAGGTAATTTGAACAAAGTAAAGAATGAATACAGTAATGTAAACTACATCCATTATGATACATTTACTTCGGCTTTGGGTTTGAATCAAGAAAAGAATAATTTGCCGGTTTATAGCAAATTTGAGATGTATAAAAATCAAGACACTATCCACGTCCCTAAACTAAGCGATTTGATCAACTTGATCAACGAATTGAGATATTACATGTCAACTAGCAATAAAATTAGCACTCTCAAAGGGCAAGTCACCTCCATCAAAATATTTGAAAATCATTTTCAATTAAGTTTAATGACACTCAAAAGTCGCTTTCGATTCATTAATAAAATGCGACAGGATAAAATTAATTGTGATCGAGTTCATTTGGCAATCGGTGGTGTACCTAAACCATTTTTTGAAATGAATGGGAATCCGCAACAATATAATATGTATCAATCACTTGATTTATTAAATTCTGAAAATGTAGAGTCAATTTTGAATAAAAAGCAAATTTATGTGGTCGGAAATGGAGCAACTGCGCAGTGGATGAAAACCAAATTAAGAAACTTGCAAATACCATTTTATCTTGTTGTAAGTGATGATAGGAGTAAAACCAACTCGTGTGTGGAAGAAGGCGAAATATTAAGTGCAGAAACATTTAAAGGAAAAAAATTCAGTGGTAATGATATCATATTCTATGCGCATGGATTGACCAGTGCCAAATTGCCATCTGTTTTTCTTGGAAGAAGGAAGATTGAAATCAACAAAGTTAAGCTAACCTATGGCGTTATTGATTTTACTACAGAGGATAACAAGCATTTGTTTTACGGACTAGGAGCCATGTCAGATTCTGTTGCTTTTATTACAATTAAAAATGCAGCTGATAGAGTAATTGAAAAACTGAAAGAGTGATTTGATTTGAATTTATTCAACTAAAAATGACTCTGATGTCCATTCTACATAGCTATTTGCATCCTTGACATTCCCCATCGGTCTTTGCGCCAATAATCTAAACGTGTAATTCCCTTGAGGAATTTTCTCCCATTTTTTATGATCTGCTGTAAAACATCCAACACACACCATCCCATTCTCAAAATACTGCTTCAACTCAATCTGCTTATATTTGACATTATCCTGCTCAAATTCACCTTCTAATTTCCTCAAATGCTGCTGATAATAAACCAATCCCAAAATATGAGAATTATTTTGAATTTGGATTTGGAGTGCTTCAATGGGGTGATTAATGCGTAATCCAATATAATCTGACATGATATTGAAATTAGAGCCAGATTTGACCAATTTGGGCCATCCATTCATGAATAATTGAACTTTATTATAATCTCCTTGATACCCAAAATATGGAATAGAATATTGCTGAGAAGACTCAATATTTACATAACCACTATATAAATAGGTTTCGGGTGCTTTAGAAGTGATCTTGACATAAATATGTCGAGTGGTTTCTGGTTGGAGGGTCAATTTTTCATAAGCCGTGTAGAATTCGTGTTTTTGGAGAGAATAATGCAAATCTCTGTTCACATCTTGGACTGATACCATATTTGAGTGAGATATTTTGACATCCATGGGTGTCTTTAATGTATTTTTAATGGAAATAAGCTGATATTGATTTCCTTTGATTTGATTGGTTAGAACCATTAAATCACTTTTGAAAGTATTCAGCATTTGGATCATACCGGCACCTTGCTGGATAACTGATGAGTTGAATGGTTTAGCCGTGGCCATTGTTTTGGATCTAAAATCTTTTAAATCTCCAAAATGTTCCATGTAAAGCGCAGCGCAACCAGCGACATACGGTGATGCCATGGACGTTCCGGACCATACATCATAACAAGGTTGATCGTCACAAAATTTCATTGGGACACTACTACGGATATCGACGCCAGGAGAGGCAATCTCTGGTTTCAGTTGTAATTCCGGTGTGAGACCCCACGAACTAAATACAGCTACTTTAGATGCACTGGCAGCAGCAACAGCAAATGCGTATTGAGAAACGGCGGGGCTGCCAGCTGTAAAAAGCCCAGATTTGCCATCATTTCCATTTGCATTTAAAATCAAAATTCCAAGTTTCTGCATTTTAGCGTAAATGGATTCGATGAAACCTGCATCCCATCCTCCGACTAGCCCCAAAGACATGTTAATGACGTTCATTTTATCCTTCACAGCTTGTTCCAAGGCCTCGTAAACTTGAATATAATCTTCATCTTGCACACCTTCTCTAAACACTTTGTAAGCACCTAAAAGGGCATTTGGTGCTACCCCTGTGACCTCATCATCATTTCCTGCTACAATACCAGCCACATGGCTGCCGTGTCCCAAAGAATCCAAGCAGTCTGTTTTTTCCAATTCTCCTGTGAAATCATAACATGCTACAATTCTGGACTTATTTTGTGTAATAAATGCAGGATGGTGATAATCTATGCCTGTGTCGATGATGCCTACTCTAATATTCTTGCCAGATACACCAAATTGAGATCGAACATCTGAAACCTGAGTGACATTGTGCATATCTGTAAATTCTGATAGGACACGATCATTTTTAGCTGGCGCAACTGGCTTTACTAGCGTATATCTTGGCAATTCGGTAATGGTGTGTGAGTTGGAGATTCGGGAGATTTTATGGAATTGATTCTTTGGCAAATCCACATGGATAAAATTGGATAAATAGGTGTATGATTTGTACTTAATATTCAATTTGGATAATCGGGATGTAATTGGATGATGGTCTGCCTTCAATTGGTGCTTTGAAAAGCCATCTAATTGAGTCTGATCGCTAATTTTGATAATAAATGAAGCAAATACGACGGGAAGCATTCTTATTGACTATTTGGGGACGAAAAGATTATAAAGTGGTCATTTGATTTGATATTTGCAATTTATGGTGACATTTGGATGTGAAAGGGGAATATTGCAAATGTATTGCGAATTTTAAATTATTGCGAATTTTAAAATTTATTTTACAATGATTTTGATACTTAACCCGAGGAGAACCGCATCGGACTAAATATCTACACATTCAAGTCCCTCGCCTTTCAATTGCCCGTGGTAATCAATGGAATTTAGTAGATTTTTTGGTAACAAACAAACGGCAAACATGAAGCAGATAATTTACAAAACACAGATCAGGCATTATAGAGAACAATTTGGGGACTAGAGACATCACCTTGAGTGAAACCTTGATTGGTGGAAACATATTTTGAAGTGAATTGGCCCAGTCAGAGCCTTAAGTTCTGGGATCTACAGAGCTCCCAAATGATTTGTTTAAACAGAATGGAGCAATTGTCGTAAGTTAGGAAGTTATAAATAGATGTTCTATTCAACTTATCAAGGCTTTATATTTGCATTTTCCAATCTCTCAATCTCAGCATTAATATCAAAAACACAGTCGCTAACACTTAAATTTGACTGATAGCCATTTTGACGATGGGATGGCATAAAAATGTTATGGTTTTCGTTGGAAATCATTTTACAGAACAATTTTTTAATGTATGACGAGACACCGATGTATCTGTTATGGTTGACAAAGTCTGTACCGTGTCACTACATTTCAATAGATCGGGTGTTATACCCATTATAAGTCATAAATTAAAATTTTTAAAAGCATTTCTTTAAATGATTTCGAGGCATTCCGCAACATCTCTAAATCTATTTCGTCAGGTCCATTAGATTTGCCTTTGGAAAGTGAATTCAAGGCATGTTGAGGTCATCAGTGGAAAATCGGAAAGAATCGGTGGAAAAAGGAAAATTACTATTTAAATCGACAGATTCTTCTGTATTCCATTTCAATTTTAACGAATCAATATATTGGTCCAATTTGCGATAGTCCATCATTGTGTCTTTGTTAAATTTTCTTCCTCTACCAACATTGAATGTATTAATTTCATTTCTTGTGGATTGAACTTGCTGTTGAGATAGTAAATCCTATGCAATTTGAGAGATGGGGGTTACGGGGAGGCATCGTTTAGTGAATTTTAATCTGAATTATGATCATTGCGGCATCATTTGGGGGATGGGGGTGAAACAGGGATTGTAAAAGTGGATTATATTTAAGTGCAGCAAGTGCTACTTTAACTGCATCTTCATTACGTTTCGGTAAAATAATCTCTAATATTGTATTATAATAATAATAATAAATTTATTCTTTGATGGCTGACTTGTCAAATCAATGCCCACCAATTTAATCCGGCCACTTAAGCAGGGGTTATAATATTTTTTAGTGATTTTAAAAGATCAAAAATTTGGTCCTCAGTACCGCTTTTAAGTATATTGTATATGTACATTTCATCCCAGTGCTTGTAATTACATTCGCCTTCGAAATGAATTAGCGAATCAAATGGTTGCAAACACATTTTGCAAATTCCTTTTTTAATAGGGAAATGTCCCATAAGAAATTTCACACCTAGTTGAAGTACATGGTGTGTGTAATTGTAAAAATACTTGTTTTTTAGTAATAATTGTGGATGAAATAGGTAGATTTGTTGCTCTTTTTGCCTCGTTTGAATCCCACATTTCTGCTAATCTCTCTTCTACAGCAGCGTCTAATTCCTCTCTAGTCTCGTGTACAAGTGGCTCATATTCATTTATGTTATTTGCAATCGACGTATTACATTTTAATAAATCTATATAGAAATCTGGAGTTTCCAAATCTTCATTTTGAAGATGTTTAGTCAAATTACATATTTGATTTTCAGATCAAATTCTTGCTTTTGAATATAATTCATTGGCATTATGAAATTTTCCCAATAGCTCATGAATTTTTCGAGTGTTGGAAAATAATTCATTGATCGCATTTCTACGAATTGATTCAAGTTTTGGCAAGTAATGTCTATCCCAGAGTGTAATATTGTATTATATTAGATAAATTCCATCCTAGGAATTTGTTGGACCTTGATCTCACTTGCAATCAAAAAAAAATAATTTATTTTACAATTTATCTGTATCGCATGTCAAATCTGCCAGAATCACAAACTCGTTTCCTCATATATAACACTTTCCCCTTTTGAAAATTCATTGATAGAATGTAAAATCCTCCAAAATTAAATCTTGCGGCATTGTTACAAATAAAAAATAAGAGTTTGTTAAATGATACGCCGTAAAACAACCTATTTAAAACTGTCAACGCATCAATTTTGCTACTTATTAAATTTTTCTGCACAAAAGAATCCCATAAATAACCTAGTTATTCCAGTATTAATGCTCACCTGCGGGTTGTTATCGGTTACAGTTTTATAGCGGGTCGTGGTGATCTTATAAAGGAGATTTTTACGACAAGGTCGCAGAGACCTTTAAGTCAAATAAATGCTTTTTTTATGAAATAAGCGAATCATTGAAAAGAAAAAAATTTCAATCAAATATTTGTGTTTTGTTGTGCCATACGGGTCAAGCAAATGTCACGTTCACAAAAAGCAGCTGCAATTAACACCCAATACAATTCCAATTATGAAGTTGATCTTGCCACATACATTGGAAAGTCAACCTCAGAAGAGGAAAGCAATTGTGGAGACTTAAATTATAGTGATGCGGAAGAAGTGGATGATGCAGTCGAAGAAGACACAG
>JADGIG010000143.1:0-15804 GCA_018985235.1 Sanchytrium tribonematis
GGGACATGTTCTAATTCTTAGCCAACTTGAATGGCGAATTTGTAAACTTCCGACTTAATTGGATATTGAAATAGCCGATTTAGCCAATTTAAAGCCGTGATATTTGTCTTAAAAGCCGTACAGCCCATCAATTTGTAGATGTTAGCTTCAATTGTATTGGCAGCCCCATTCGCGGAGAACGATGGATTTGTTTATAAAGGAGCAAGCTGTAAAACTGGGTATAGTTCAGCTAGAGGCTGGTGTATTAAGGATGCTGCTTATGCATTCACAACAAGCAACGCATTGATGAATGATTACAACAAAGATCTTGATGAATTATTGGTGCACAAATTGAGTGTGTTGGTAAAAAGTGGTGAAAATGTTGTGGGGGATGCGCCAGTGGAATTTAGCAATACTGGATCCAAACAGGTAGAAATCTTGTATTTGGATGGTACAACAGGTTACCCAAAGCAAACAACGTTGAGCCCGTACGATAGTGTCATCGTAGAGACAGCACAAAATGGAAATGCAGATTTGTCATTTATTGTTGATGAAAGTGGATACGTCCCAAAGTTCAAGGTAGCTCCAGTCTGGATGGATGACGAAGACATTGTTGACCCAACCAAAGATGCTTTGACTAGAGTGTCAAGAATCGATGCTGAGCAATTGTCCGATATTCAAGGTGTCAAAAAGCAAAATATAGACCAGGTTGTTAGAAGTTTGACTACTTTGCAAAACTTCAAGGAAGTAACGCACAAAGGAAATACAAATATGGATGATATTCTTGATGCTGATGTAGAATCAGCTCATATGGAAGCAGATGGTGAAAATGGGTTTATTAAAGTTGTCGTTAAAACTCTGAAAGGAATTAAAGAATTTCTGGTAAACGGAATCAAAAATGCATTCCGAGCTGTTGGATGGGTATTGAGGCAAATTGGATTGACATTGGTCAAGGTATTTAAAGCAGTCAAGGCCTTTTTTGCATGGGAAGATGTTGTTCTCACACACAAATGGCTAGAGCAAAATTTGTTAAAGGTAAGAAAAGCTTCTCCAAAGTTTATCAAAGACAACGAGGTGAAGACTGTTGAAAAATTGAAGGAAATGAGAGACAAGACGAGTGGTCAGATTGATTCAGTTATTGATATGCTCAAGGGCCAAGTACCTAAAGAAGCTGAGCAAATTAAAAACCCAGCACCAGAGAGTCAATATCTCATGACTGTTGTTTCTCAAAACGCCAAGTTGATTGAATTTAACGGCCAGACAACTTCAAGCCTTTACCCACATTTGGTTACATTGGACAGCGCCATTTCAAATAGCACATCCAGATTGGACAAGGTCAAAGAAGCGTTGAAAAACGCAATGGTTGCAGTTGGTAAGGGATTGAAGACTGTCTCAATATTTGTTTTGACAACGTTACTCAATTTGGCAAAAGTCTTGTTTCATCTATTTGACGACATCCTGATTATCGGAGTTTCTGTTGCTTCAATTGTGTTTTACGGCGTAACTGAATTATTGTGGGATATGTTTACTTTGAAGGTAGAATTGCCATTCATCTCAGACTTTTACAGAAAGCATGTTGGTGGATCAGAATTGACTTTGTTGAGTGTATCATTACTACCTTCTGCGGCGGTGGCAACCTGGGCATACAAAGCCACTCATTGGGGCAAGGCACCATTCACACAAGAAACTCCTGTCAATGACATGGTTCTTACCAACAAAATGTTTTCCCCAAAGAGTATCCAAAAAAGGGATGCGGACGATTTGGTAGAAGTTTTGCTTGTTATTCTGTATGTTGCTTTGGAAATGCTTTTCTTTATCGCCTTCTTTCCATTCAGCTTGTTTTTCTGGTGGTGGTTTCCTTGGTTTGATTTTTACTAAATAAATGATTTGGATTTGTAAGGCCGTCCAACTCAAAGAAAGGAAAACTACTTGGGACAGCAAAGATAATTTACTTAATTTGTGCAAATCTAGCCAACACTGATACGCACCCAATAATAGTTTCATTTCCGTATTGACTTGACTGATACAATCTCTCAGCAATCATTTTAGCCATTGTAGGTCGTAAAAGACCCTCTTTTAGTGGCATATATTTAATGACACGCAGCATTGTTGTCATGATATCGTTTGGCGAATAGCCTTGTTTATAAAGACCATGAATTTTTTCAATTGCTCCATCCAAATCCTTATTTAGACAGGATCTTATGCCTTCTTGCACTATAGTTGGATGTGGTGTATCTGCAACTTTATAAACAGTCTCAGCAGTTAATGGGCGTGTAAATGTACTTGCACTTTGTAAAATATTCAAGGCTTGCCTCATATCGCCCTCAGAGGTAAATGCAACGGCCTTGACGAATTCATTTGTAATCTCTATACTTTCCAAATCAGCAATTTGCCTAATTCTTTCACTAATTTCTTCGTCTGTAATACGGGCATATCTTAAAATCGCACATCGACTTTGGATTGGCTCCAGAACTTTACTACTTAAATTACAAGCCAATGCAAATCTTGTTGTGTTTGAATAAACTTCCATAATTCTGCGCAATGCTTGCTGTGATCCGGTCGTCATGCTATCGACTTCGTCAAGAATAATGATTTTAAACATATTTGGAGGAAGGGTGACTTTTTGCTGAGCAAATTGCTTAATTTGATTTCGCACAACATCTATGCCTCTTTCATCACTCGCATTGAGTTCTAATACGGCTTGTTTGTAATGTTCACCTAACAAGTCATGCGCCAAAGCGTGAATGCTTGAGGTTTTGCCAATTCCAGCAGATCCAGTTAATAGCAAATGTGGCATATTTTTACTTACTAAAATGCCCTTGAGTCTTTGAACGATTTCTGGATTACCTATAACATCTGTTAATGATTTTGGTCTATACTTTTCAACTAGTGGTAACATCTCCCTTTGTACCAAAATAAATCGTATTAATTCCATTAAATGAGTCATCACTTGAAGGCGTCGCTATTTAAAATAATATCAGAAGTTAAATCTGGAAATCATACTCCCATTTTTTGATTTGAGTACACAACAAACTTATATATAAAATTGATTATCAACTCACGGTTTCATGGTGTAGTTGGTTATCACGTATCCCTTACAAGGATAAGGTCTCCAGTTCGATCCTGGATGAAACCATTGATTTTTGCTTCGCTCAAATAGCGTCATTTGGATATTTCGGCAATGAATGATTCCCCTGATGATGCTATTTACTTTTGCTTTTGCTTTCACTTCTATTTACCAAAAGTGTATACAAAAATATGGAAAATATCCTTACTTGCAGCTATATGATTCCTATTCTCCTTTTGTCTACGGGAAATATGTCAAATGCAATAAATGGAGCAGTCTAATGGCTAAGGGAATGGTATATTTAATTTGGCCCACTAAAAATGAGACTGCGGTGCTTGAAGAGAGACTTTCACATTTTGCTGCTGTTGGGATTTCAAATAGATGGGTAGATGTTTATGATAATCGGAGCACCACTCATGTTAAAACCAATTACTATGGTGATGTTCATTTTAAATACAATTTCTCTTCTCAAGTATATTCGCTGAATACAAGTGCAAATGTGGTGCCAGTAAAGGCCAAGCTTGTCATTTCAGATATTGATGATACTTTAAAAATATCTAATATTACTAGCTTAAGAAAGGCACTAATTGCTTTATTGATGCAGCCACTTCAACCATTTCAAGATATTGTCCCCGTCATGAATCGATGGAGTGCATCCAACGTTTCTTTTGCATACATTTCGGCCGGCTTTAAGCAATCATTTAATTTCATTGAACCATTCATACACAAGTACTTTCCTCCAGGTCCAGTCCTATTGCGATCTGTTGGATTATCAACATTTATGGAAAAAGATGGTATTTTTGCATTCAAAGTCGCCACAATCTTAGAATTATTGTCAACAAGTGATACCTGCAATGTTACTTTAATCGGTGACTCCACTCAAGTAGACGCAAAGGTGTATTCCTATATTTACAAATTATATCCTAGTCGAATTGACCACATTTTTATCAGGCTTGTGCATGCTTTTCAAGCTCCGAAAGTAAAGGAATATTTGAAGGGTGTACCCCATATTCTATTTTCCAATGCCGCGCAATTACCAGATAAATTGTAAATAAAAATGTAATTTACTTATTCTTTTTTCTTTAGTTCAGAAGCCTCAGCTTTCCTACGACAATATGGGCAACATTGTTGATTTTCTAACCATTGATTTATACAGCTGCCACAGAATTCATGACCACATGGCAGGAAATGATTATTGGATATTAAATCACGACAAATAGGACAATGTTGAGCATCACTATCAACTGCGACCGTTTTGCAGCTTGCGCAAGTTCTTTCTTTAATAAATTCGGATAATTCAACTCTTTTGTAATCAGCATAATCTAATTTAGGCGCTACATTTTTACATTCGATGTCTTTTAAGGAGCATAATGGATAATGCCCATTTTTGTCAGCCACATTCCAATTGACGCACATATGGTCAAAAGTATAGATGTAAATTTCCAACATTTGGACAAAATCCTTATCAATACATCCTACATACTCTTCCGTAGGTTGATCAAGGGCGTTATTACTTCTACTACTTTTTAATTTCTGAAGCAATTGAGAAAATGCATTCTTCTTCTTAGTGTGGGATTGTGATTTTTCAATGTGAGTTACAAATCGTTTTGCCAAGGTGTGCAATGGTGTTGTTCCAAATTCAACTGCATCGAGGGTCATGGAATTCGAATTTTTGTCCGTAATTGCGAATGACAAAATGCTTTTAATATTTTCAAAAGTCTTCATATCGAATTCGCCATCCTTGAGTGGAATCAAAGGCATTTGATGAATGACGCTACTAGTCAATTTGATATTGCATTTCTTTAAAATGTCCAAGAACTCAACAAGATCATAATGCTTCATGTTGCTAATTGTAAATTGCTCATTCTGACTGAGCGCCTCCACATCAATGGTTTTACAGTAGTTGAGAACTTGCAGACTCAATTGCTGATGTTTTGAGATTTGTTTGTCTTTCAAAAGTGGCTTCAAATCTTTCAAGTACAAGCTAATTTGGTAATAATATTCATAAATTTGATCTCCGCTACTTGGCAATTGCATGATATTTTCCAATAGATTTGTATATACAGGTGAATTCGGTAAGTCAAGCCCCTTTTCAAATAAAAGTGATAATTCTTGTTGAGACCAAATTCGTTTCTCCAAAATAGATTTGCCTTGATGAACGTGTTTTGGGTCACAGTAATGCAACATTGAAATTAGTTCATTCACATCACCAGCATAAATAAGAGGTGACTCATATTGGTCCAAACCAGACAATCTTTGTCTGTGATAATAAATTAAGCATTTCTTGTTCAACATAAAGTACTGATTAATAATGGTGACATGCTTATACACAGATAAAGGCATTACGGCTTCATCTCTATAATAATCACAAATTCTCTGCATGCAAGGCAGGTCCAATTGGATGGAATCCACAGTTTCCAAATAAGCTAATAATGGCTCCAAGTCGCCAGATACGATTTTAATCTCCATTTTAAAAAACTTGTGAAGATACACCCACGTTAAAGCAGTGATGTCCACCTTGTGGATCTCGCTTGAAATCAATTCAGGAGTCAAATATTCAATATACAAAGGGTAGCTTGTCAACACTTGCCTAGCAACATGTTGAAGTAATAGTTTAGAAGGTACAAGTTGGTTTTTTAATAAATATAACCAGGTCTCAATTGGTAAGCTATCATAACAAGCCTGAACATCTACCAAATTATTAGGCTGGAGGCTGAGATTTAAGAAATGAGTTAATATAAGATGCTTTCTATGATTTGGATTCTTCTTCTCTAAAGCTTCAATCGTAAACATATTATTTGGCCTATTTTACAAATTAGAAAAATGGATTTTCCCGATATTTATAGCTGTTTTGACTCCTCGGAGATTCTGGTGACAATATTTCATTGGTTTACAATGCGATGGATCATAGCACGAGACCCTATTAATGAAGTAATCGATGTCACAGATACTGAACTTGGTAGATGCTTTATCGACCGATCATGTTGATTGTTTTACGACACTAAATTGGAAGCAACTGTCTGAATTGGGATGCATTTTGTGAATTCTAGACACTCGAATATGGAATATTGTAGAATATTAACGATGCCAATTAAAGGTTTCCAGTAACGCGAGACTAGTAAAAGTCAAACTAATAAGAATGCACAGATAAATTTACTGTATCTTCGCTGCCAATTTTATCATTAATTCGTCAAACAATAATTTATCAACTTTTAAATATTCAGGTGCATTCTTAGGGACGTAGTGGTCTCGCTTCGATTTCGGAGGCAGATAACTTTGAAAGGGCGACAAATAAACGTACTTTATGACTTTTGCATCACTTTTCTTTAATAATTCTTCTTGTGCTTTTCTGATCATGGTCAAAACTGATTTTGACTTGTCATGAACTTTTCTTGTAGGAGTTACGGATACCTGGATCCCATAAATGATATTTCCGTTAATAACAAAGAAATCAAATGTGGGGAAATCAGGCCATGATCGATACATGACCTTTTGCAACTTGGATTGACCCGTATACGCTGCAAATGAGTCCCATTCTAATGTAACATAGCCCATAGATTCCTTTTGTTGTGTATGGTCATGTATAACTAGAGTTTTAGAATGTTGAAATACAAAACAGCAATATTCCTCAAACACGTCTTCTTTTGAAGTTCCAAAGTGGACTAATGCAAACTTAATCATATCTTTTTCAAGATTCAAATCAAGGATTGAGTGTCTTAAAATCTCGTGAACGAAGTGACCATGTAAATCGACAATTCCTGCCGATTGCCAAAATATATCAATTAATGCAGAATTGTTTACGGCTGCTATTCTCAAAACTTTGAGATAATGAAAGAGATCATTAACTACCAGTTTTGTGTAGAGATTCTGAATTTTCCGACAAAATAATAGCCGAAGTTTGTTAGTACAATCTTCTTCAGAATGGCAACCGTAAAATTCGCAAGCAAGTCCAATAATACCGTTGGAGAGTCTTGAAAGATCTTCTGGTAATAAATTGGACTCAATGCTCAATGCTTTGATGTTGTCGGTAGATACTTTGGATAAGCAAATAAACTCTACTTTCTCAAGCTCGTAATTGTAACGGATATTGTCGTTTTGAGGATCCCAAGATCCATTTCCTGCAAGGATGTATAAAATTTTCCTTTCTTGTGCAATGTACAAATTTTCAAATGTCTTTGAAACCGTTTCCCATCCATCTAAAATAAAAGCTACATCGTTGTAAAGAGCTAATCCAAATAACATATTAGTTATCTCTTCCAATGTCTTGGCTTCTGATAGCCCTAAAAAGTAGTTGATAAAAGACTTGTCTGCCTCTATACCACTAGCAATCTCAGCCCTCACTTTGTCCATATAGGCTCTATTCATTTCTTCAAATTCAGAATAATTCTTATGTTGACTATACGCATTATTTACATAAAGTACTATAAACTCTTTTGACAAGGCATACTCACAGCATTGCTTTAATACAGTGGACTTGCCTATGTTCCAGTTACCATAAACCACCATGACATTCTTCTTTAACTCATGCGGATGTTTTTCAATCGCTTTTTTAATCATATTTGGCATTTTTATAATCATTTTCTTGTTATTTGAATTATACACCGCATCTATATTCCACTTCTGAATTGTTTCATTTGTATTTAATTTTTGTTTTTTGAATCTCATTCAAATCCACAAAAGTGAAACGAGACCAAATATTTGTTTAACAAGAATTGCGGAGTTCCTGGTTGTTGTGACTGAACTTATTGTTTGTTTTTGTCCAGTCTCGTAAAAATTTCATATCAAAATGACAAATTCATTCCTCTTCTATTTGTTGCATAAAGACTATAGCAAGGCGTGTCGCACGATTTCGCCTATATTTTACTGATTATTGTTACATCAAACAGAAATTTTTACAAATCTATTGCATACCGGTTTTATCGGTTATCGCCAAAGTTTCATATGCCAACAAACCGTCTCAAGAGTTTTTTTAAAACGACAAAATCAGATCTTCTTAATTTTCTCTATATAAGATCGACAATTTTTCTTTTTGAAAGTGCGTCCCATCTGGCTGCCAAGATTGAATAATAGATTGTACTAAGTGGCTTTATCGATTATGAATATCCATGAAATTACAGAACAGTATATGTTGTTGCTAGAAAACAATATGAATGATTTAACAGCAACCAAGAAATTTATACGCGAGAAGCAAAAGATTGATCAAGAATATAGTAATAAAATACGTCAATTATGTCAAATCGAAAAGAAAGAGAAAAAAGAAGACAAAAAGGAGGAAAATGGGTTCGAATTATCCTTAACGAATATGATGATGACTAGTACGCTTCAGTGTTTGACTCTGAGTGAAAATTTAAATGAAAATTTAAAAGAAGGTCTGCATGTTAATTTGAAAAAGTACTCTGATGTATATGAACAGCGATTAAAGAAAATCAGAGATAGTACCAATATACTAATGGGAATGGTGAATGAGAGTGAAGCTTCGCGTGTTACTGAGAAAAATAATTACCAAGAAGAATTTTCGAGATGTACACAATTGAAAAGCAAACAACGAAAACAAGAAGAAAAAGCTGTAGCTACATCCAAATTTAAAAATTATCTAAGTAGCACACAAACACTAAAGGTTCTTCAAACTGAAAAATTGGAGATGATAAATGCGAGAAATAGATATTATTTAGCTAGTGTTTATCACCAGAATTTATTAAATCAAAGCAGAATTGAATTTTTTCCATATTATGTCAAGCAACTTGAAGTTATTCATGATGATTTTATAGACAATCGTAAATATTTTAGTGATAATCTTTTAGAATCTCAAATACTTCATTTGGATGAAATGGCGACTGTACTAAGAAAAATTCGAGATAGTCCATCATTGATGGATGATCCTTCTGTCTTGGTGAGACTATTTTTGGATATTCCAAGTAAGGAAGCTGTTGGAAAAGTGAATGCGAGATATTTGGATATTGCTGATGTCAAAGAATTATTTAAAGTTGAAGAAGCCGATATTTATGATTTTGGAATTAACGCATTTGCACCAACAGCCTTCCTTGTTCTGGAAAATGTGCTTAGTAAAGCACAAACAAATCACAAAGAATTGAGTCAAAAATTGGAGGGATTTACAAAGCCAATAGACATTGGTAATAAAAAATATGTAGGAATCAAGGATGTTGAAAACTACAATTTGATCAACGATAACGATTTAGAACAACTAGCTCAAAATTCGAGGAAATTTGTTGAGTTGAGTCAATTATTTGCCTACGAGGCGCAAAAGGAAGAGTTGGATAAATTTTTCAACAGTAAAGATATGAAGGTTGAAAAGGAATCTGAGTGGCATTTGTTCGAGGAGACCACGCTCAAAAAAATACAAGAATGTGCTGGATGTAAGGCAAAAATTTGGGGGAAAGGACTTAAATGTAAACACTGCAGAACTTGCGTTCACTTAAAGTGTGAAACGAAAGCCGAGAATAATTGTGAAGAAATGAGAAAGAAAATAGCCGAAACAATATCCGATGATATGACACTAAATAGATCTGAAGAATTTAATTCATCCTTCCAAAACAAATCAGAAGTATCAAATAGCAATTTGGGAAAACTCGAATTGTTCGTAAGTGAAGAATTGCTTTCCAAATTTGCCTATGCAAAGGCAGACATAACACTCGAAAACGGTATTTCTTTTTTACTTAGATGGAGATACCATTGTACTTGGACAAGGAAGTATAGTAGAAATAATAGACACAGAGCTTTCTACAGGAAACGCAAAAATCAGGTATGAAGACAAGATATACTTCACAAAATTAAGTGGGCTTAGCTCCATGGAAAAATCACAAACAGATAGGCTGGAAACCTTGGACAGAATGTCTCAAATGAAATCAGCATCTATACCGCAAACCTCAAATCGTTCAAGAGGATCATCTGTATCGTCTAGACTTTCACAATTGAAATCATAAAAATAAACTAATCTCGATTTAACCAGCTGATTGGTTGATGATCAATTGTTTTTAAAGTGACCGCTCCTTGCTTCAGCACTAAGCTTGTGAAATTTACAATGCGAAAACAATTGATCAAATGTGTAGTGTTAGGAGACGCAAGTGTAGGTAAAACCTCACTTATTCACCAATTCGTTTACAATACCTTTCAAGAAAATTATAAAGCAACAATTGGGGCAGATTTTATGACCAAAGAAGTTTTCATTTCGGATACGCTTTGTACTTTACAATTATGGGATACCGCCGGAATGGAAAAGTTTGCTAGTCTTGGAGTTGCTTTTTATAGAGGAGCAGATGTTTGTGTATTATGTTTTGACTTGACAAATGCAGCAACCTTGGAGCATGTTTTGAAATGGAAAGATGAATTCAATGTTCATGCAAACCCAAATCAAGATTTCACATTTATTTGCGTAGGTAACAAATGCGATGCAAAAGAAAGAGTTATCACACATGATCAGGCTGCGTTATTTTGTAAGCAAAACTCAATGCAATACATGGAATCTAGTGCAAAAGATAACATAAATGTGAAGGAAATATTTGAATTAGTCGCAGAGCGAGGTATTTTGCATGTGAAGAAAGACCAAGATCAACCACAGCATGTAGACTTTACGGAAATATCAAATCAGAATAAAGGATGTTGTTGATTCAAAATAAAAGGGCTAAATTTATTACAGTAATTATCTTGCTTCAAATTGGACCATTCTTCTGGTTCGTTTCTTTAAAAGAATTCTAAATCCACAACTAGTGCATCTCACGGGTGCTTTTGGCTTAAGTTCAACATCAAAACCACAATCAGCACATGAATATAATATGGGTTCAGTTGATAGTGTTGGATTCACGCTTGCGTTTGAGTAAGGATCGTAATTCATTGTTGGTGTTTTATGGAGACAATTTTTGGCGAACTGATTGGCTCAAAACACGTGAAATTTGTTTCTGTCAATAAATTTAACCAGGAATTTTAACAACACAAAATGGCTAAACATCATGGTTCGTTAGCGCGTGCTGGTAAAGTTAAATCCCAGACACCTAAAGTAGAAAAAGTAGAGAAAAAGAAACCAATTACAGGAAGAGCAAAAAAGAGAATGTTATATAACAGAAGATTTGTCAACCCTACACTAGTTAATGGTAAATTCAAATGCAATCCAGCACCTGAGGTATAATAAATTGATACACAGAATTAAAACAATTTACAAGCCACCATATTCTTTTTACATAAAATATAAATGGAATCTGTGATTTTTATAGGACTCGTACTAAGGAGCATTGATGTCTTGGGCAGAACTCTAGTCTCTGTTCAAGCACTGAAGAAAAGCAATCAAAATATGGAAGAAGCGAATTCTCTTCATCAAAGGCTTAGTTCTATCACTTTCATGCTTGAACAAATAAAGGGCTTAAAAACCAGTTACATTACAAACGAGGCTCTGAATGAGCTAATTGATGTGCTCGTGAAAGTCGATGTATTTTTAGGGGAATTGCATGAAAAGAATATCATCTTAAAGGCCATTCAATATCAAAATTATGTGGAACATTTGGAAAAATACAACAATGAACTTGATAGAATGATCTTGAAACTTAATGCATGCCATGTCATTGAGTTGAAGCAGGGAACAGAAGATATGAAAGCCAAGCTTGATCAAATTCTATTACAGTTACAAAATAATTCGGCTAGACCTATTAACGATTCCACAGGCTATACGATTTTGAAAGAAATTGGAGAAATCAAAGGAATGTTGAGTAGTCTAGATCGTGTCAACATGAAGGATTTGACTAAAATGAAAAATGAACTAATAGTACAGACCAAATCAATTTCGATAAAGTATTTGAATGATGTAGTGGTAGACACCAATTCTGTTTGTGGATGTGGCAGCTTTGGTGTGGTTTATTTGGGAAAATATGGTGACTTAAATGTAGCTGTTAAAAAATTTAATAACATGCCTTTTGAAGACCCAAAGAAAAGTCAAGTTCAGAGTGATTCTGTCGAACTTAGTAAGATGGTACTTAGAGAATTGAGAGCTTTCGAAAAACTGCAACAATGTCCCTTTGTTGTACGATTTTATGGAGCAATTTCTTTACAAGGCCATCTTGCGATTGTTACTGAATTTTTAGAAAATCATTCCTTGAGTCATTGGTTATATATTGATGAAGAAACTAATATTGATGACAAATTATTAGGAATTAGCATTGGAGTAGCAAAAGGATTGGAATATCTTCATAACAACGGAATTGCACACAACGATGTAAAAAGTAGCAACATTATGTTGGATATGTTATGGGAACCTCGATTAATCGATTTTGGGATGGTCCAAATCAATAACATGTCAACTATAAGCAACAACACCGCCATTCACACTGGAACTTCTCAGTGGCGAGCACCAGAGTATTGGCTTGTGACATCTGAAGCTAGAAAACAAAGAAAAGACTTTATGTTTGCTGGGGATACTTACAGTTTTGGAGTTGTACTTGGTGAGCTATACACGAAGGAACTTCCTTGGCATGAAATTGGAAAGGAAGAAATGAAGGAGGCAGTGTTGTCAGGAGAACGGCCATATGAATTCGAAAGTCCACTATACGACGTTATGAAATCGTGCTGGGCTCAAAATCCTGAAAATAGAGCTGATATGGGATCTATTGTCTCTGGACTTGAACAATTACCCAAGTCTGTGTTCTCTACTATAATTAAAAAAGAAGTAAACGATGACAATGATAGTGGATTTGAGGCATCGCAGAACTCTGTCGATTTGAATCCAAACGACTTGGCAATTGTTGGTATTACTGAAACAGCAAATACCTTTATTGGTAAATACAAAGGCACAAAAGTGATTATAAAAAAATTTATTGTTCCTATTAAAGAAGAAGTTTTAAAATATCAATGCCCTCATCCAAATTTAGCAAAAGTAATCGGTAAGCTTTATCAACAGCTTGTTTTCGAATTTGTGCCGAATGGAGCTCTTTCATATTGGCTTTACAATCAATCAGACTACTTATTTAACAACGATGAAAAGCTAATCATTTTGAAGAATGTGGCATCAGCTCTAAAATTTCTTCATGAGAAAGAATTATATCACGGTACTCTTCATCCAGATAATATAATGTTTGACTATGAATTTAATGTTAAATTGACTGACTACTGCATGACTTTTATGAGTAAACAGACAATCGCACCAAATTATGTCTCTCTCGAATATTTGGAGACGCAAAATGTTGCAGCGTACGATGTGTATGCATTCGCATTATTATGTGGAGAAATATACACCAATTGCCCTCCTTATGATGGTTTAAATGAAATTCAAATCAGATCCAAGATGGGTTTACATGCAAAACCATATGTTGGTGGACACGTACCTGCTGAGATTTCAAACATTGTAGACGACGGATTATCTTATAAAACTAAGTTGACCATTCTTCAGATTAGTGATCAAATTACTGATCTTGTTAATGGGCTTTATCATGATCCTAAAGGAAACATATCTGAAGATGCTCTAGCAGACAAAAAAGAATCGGTAACTCAGATTGAAAGAGCATTAAAATCCTCCTCACTCAAAGATCCAAACAATGAAATTGAGCACACGTATAAAAGTGCAATCAAAAGTAGAAAAAACTATAATGAGGCCGTTAAAAGGTTCACCGAGTCCGCAGAAGCTGGAAATGTTGAAGCCATGTTCGCTTTGGCTACGCTCTACAAATATGGTGGTTATATGAAGTTTCCTGACAAAAGGAAAGCTAGAATATGGTATGATAAAGCCGCACAACATGAGCATGTAGAAGCTATGTACCAATTATCTAAAATGACAGATTTTTTACCAGAAAAAGTCGAACTATTAAAAAAATGTGCTCACTATGATCACAAAAAAGGAATTAAAAAATTAAAACAGCTTCAATAAAATTAATTTATCTATCAGGTATCAAACGAATATCCTTGCCTCTTGTTTTTTTGGTTTTCCATAGTTGGAGTTGTGATTATGTTGGAACCGAGACGATTTAGACCTTTCCTAGCTTTTATTCTCTGCTTGATACAAACAACTATTCCAATGAGAAGAATTATCCCCAAAAGAACCAATATACCCGCTATGAGGGGACCCACAAAATTGTTGTCCTCTTTTACTATTGGGGGCGAGTCTATCCCCCTAGTACTTGTCAAATTCTGGGTCTTTGTGCAAACTTTCAAATAGTTGTCACCTATACCACAGTACTTATTACATTTAGTAGTATCTCCATTTTTTAAAAAGTAAGTGACCATTATTCCGCGCTGAGTTTGCATGAAAGTAATACATTTCGCGTCCGTCGTTTTTGGAATTGATGTTTCTGTTATAAATTTTTGGTCGACCTCTACAGCTATACATGTGTTCTGTTTATTGCAAGCATCAATAGCTAAATCTAATGTGTTGTACTGAATCTGACTAAAATCATAAGAGCAACCAACATCTGATAAAACATAGCCTTTGTAGCAAAATTTATCTCTAACCGCTGCATCATTTCGAATAGCAGATATAGCACCAGGCATGGCTGTCTTGGTATTTTCCGCAATCCAGTAGAATAACGAGCATGTCGATTTTAATTTCGTGTCCGAAAACGAGCTTGGATAAAATTTGTAGCCTACGCATAATGGCGAGGCTATGCATAAATTTTGACAGTTACTTTGAGTTTGATTAGTGTATTGGGTAAATTGGTAATCCCATAATTCAGTATCTGCTAAAATATTAAATGAAGACACCGAACTACTCATGAATTTGTTTTAAAAAGGTCATTGAAAGATTTCAGCCAATAAAGGATAACAGATCACTTTATCGCATTTAATAAAAGTCGTAAAATGGGTACACTTGAATTAGCTCCTTGTAACTCGTGAATTATTAAAATGCAACAGACTCGTAATAATTTGGAACGTGTAGATGCCATAATTGAACAAAGTAGTCTTTTACTCACAAAGAAATTGGGGAAGCAAAAGCATGATTTAATTTTGGAGCACCAGGTTTTAGAATTGCTAAAACAGGTTGACGTACAAGAGGTTCAAATTCCTGAATTATCAAGTAATCCGTTAGAAGACTTTTATGATGAGTATAACAGCATGCCTGCCGTAGACGGACCAGCGATTAATATAATTGAGGAATTTGATATGGAGATGGAAATTGATCATTTATTTTCCGGCGAAGAATGTTTTGGTCGGTACCTGGATCTTCATCACCATCATCGGACATATCTAAATTTGCCTAATGTACAAAAAATCAATTACCTCCGATACCTTGATGAATTTTTTATAGTCAAGGAAATCAAGGCTGGCGCAGTAAACAAGAGCTACATTTTAAACCTGTTCGAATACCTCTATGATTTTATGGCGCGAGTAAGGCCTTTACATCCCTGGCAAATTGAAATCCATGACAAGAAGGCAGAATTTAAGAAGCTATTTTATGAAGGTAAATTAAAACAATATGAACACATTTTAGTGGAACTGGGGAAAGAAACTCAATTTTGTAAATACTGTAACAAATCTTTCACCAATGAGAACACCTACAGGTGCCATTTAGAAGGTAAAAAGCATAAGAATAAAGTTAAACAAAATGTCATTCATACCCAAAGCACAAATCACTTAGAACCACAAGAATATATTGCAGTTCATCAATATCTAATTCACTATTTAGTTAAAGAATATTTAGTAGAGGTGGTCCAAGAAACCAAGATGAATAATTTTAGAAAACAAACATTAACGCATATGAATGAGGATGATGAATTGAGATATCAGGTCGAATCCAGCGAAGATGAGATGGACATGAATGACAACCCAAT
>JADGIG010000144.1:0-15762 GCA_018985235.1 Sanchytrium tribonematis
CTATTAAAGGTAGAATTAAGCGTTTTGAAATCTGAATTGTCTAGCACTATAATTTCTGGTTCCGACATACCCAATAGTCTTTCCAATCGTTGTTTTTCCAAATTCCATTTTTCATATCCTTTGGAAACGTGCTTGTTAAAATAATTTCTAGTTTTTGTTATTTTTACTTGCGGGTTGGTATCACTGCCTAATGCCACGGCATTTGCAGAAAATGTTTCCTCATTATTTGAATATTGATATCCAAAATATTTGTTGACAAAATTACGAGCATGTTTTAAATCTTCATAACTTGTGCTAATGAAGGTTTGATGCGAGCTTCTTAGAAACTCAGTAACATCAGCATGCGTGGAAATATCAGCCTTAGGCATTTTCCAAGAAAATCGAGGTGGTTCTGGCCCAATATTTCGTTTTACAATTTCTAATTCATGACTAAAGATCAATTTAAGGGTATCAGTCATACACAAGCCATCATCCATGATCATCAAGACCAGTTTGTGATAATCATCGTTGTTTAATTTTTCAATCATGTAATTGGCAATTTCTTCAATTTGAAAGTTTAAAAAGTAGAAGAACTTGAATTCAAAATAGAGACTTTTCCAATTTGGTGATTTATAATCTTGCCATTTATCATACATTTGCTGTTTCATTTCAGCAGTGCAATTAGTGATTCGGAGTTCACATAGAATTTCAAATCTGCAATCCAATTTTAAAATAAGTTCAAAAAGATCTAGATTCTCCCAACCGAACTCATCCACAATACCAGAGAAGTCACACTTTACATCGAGTATACCATTACTAACAAGCCGCTTCAAAATTTCCAAAGTCTGATTTAGCAACTCTAGAGAAACTAAGTCCTCAGCCAGATCCAAGCATCTTTGAACAATTTTGCTATGGTTAGTTTGAATGTTGTTTTCAATTTGATACATCCATGTGTCGATAGCAAGATTAATACTATCCTGTAGAATTACTTTATTCGAGTTCATTAAAAGCTCCTCAAAGGCTGCTTCGGCGCCTAATTTCTGAAGAATTGATAAAAACTTTCTTTTTGAAGGTACGAGAAGCAAACAATAGGCCTTGTATATTTCATTTTTGCTAGGACCTGCATTTCCAGTATAGCCCTCATGGTGAGTCTCCACCGGGTCACCCCAACACGAAATATTGTTCGCATCAAAATCGCCTTCCATTGTAAAGAGATTTTCATATTTTAGTCCAACAGCACCTTGGTGATTATATTTACGTCCCAATTCATCATACCAAACAATTTGAGTTGAGGAATCAAGCACGGTCTCTCCCATATAACTTTCAGGTTCAACTTCTACATGGTACGTTAATTCCACCAAATAAAATGACAGATGGTGATCTTGGGTTAATAGAGCATTTGCTTGCTTCAAATTTTCATAATTTTGACGATCTCTTCCTTTGAGGCAGGCCATCCCATTGCCTGCGCTCTTTTCCGTGTACTGGTAGTCTAGTATTATTCCAAAAATGGTCAAGTCTTCGTTTGAAATAGCGTCCTGTAATACATCTTTAAGTTGGGCTAGTTCATTGGTGTGTTTTAAAGCAGATGGAATTGCTGTGTTTTCTTGCCAAATAAGAGAGTATATCAGAACAAGTCGATATCCCTCAGTAACCTCCTCCAAGGTGTGCTCCACATCAGCATAATAAGCGGCGTAATGAATATTAAATTCCGCCATGTTTTTAAGATTTCCAAATGTGTAGCTTTTTTCCTGTCCAGCATGTCTGGTCACCAATTTTCCACCCTTGTATTTCGAAGGTAACTGAATTATTAATGTTCCAAACACTTTACTTTCTTTTTCCGTATCTTTATACATCTTGAAATGCCCTCCCTTTTCGTAAAGCAGAGTTTTATAAAGTAATGCCTTTGTTCTTCCACTACATCCCAATTGCTCTGAAACTTGAGCAACAAGCTTTGCAAGTCCCTTATTCCATAAAGGATTTGAAAATGTAATTTGATCAGCATCGACTTCCCAGGTATTTGTAATGCTTTCATATACAACAGTGTTTGCACTTTTGCCGTAAGGTGAGTTTCGAGCTACAGCCTTAATACTTTCAGCATATTTTACTTCTATAGGTAAAGGAATATTACCAACTCCATGTATATGTAGACCAGGCAATGTAGGCAACTTTCTAGCTAATCCACCACAGCTAAATTCTCCAGATTCTTTGATACTATTCAGTACATCGCGTATTGCATCGAATGAAAATTGTCCTCCTTGTGTCATTTTCAGCTCCATTTGGGCAACCTTAAATAATACTCTCAAAGAACTGCACGATTTACGCCTATTAACTTAAACCATTTATCCTGCACTACTTTTGAGTTTTCAATAATAAGTATAAATTTTTATTAATTGGTTAGCTTTTTTAGAAGGCAACAACATTTGAATTTGCAATAAGGCAAAATATATTACAAATAGTAGGAATTTGTCAAATATTATTTTGGTTATTATAACTTCAGTTTCCGCTTGGATATTCACATATTTAACAATTGCATCAGATGACATGATTGTCTCGATATCGGCGGAACCCAAATATACCAACGGGTAGGTCTTCCAGTCCCCATTTGTGTTTGCCAAGCTGTAAATACTCATACTGTCTTTTAGTTTGGACCATAAGTTGGTCTTTTTCTCAGGTTTGTGGCTTTTTGTACCGACTCTGTTATTTCTTTTGAAAAATTTAATTTTTTGTAAACGCAGGCGAATTGTGGTGAACATGTCAAGGTCCGTGCGTGGGGTAGTAAATTTGGATTCTATCTAATTTCGAGCCACTTGATTGGTCAAACTGTTTCGTATTTGTGGACAAGCGTGCTTTGCAAGAGGTTAACGCATAGAAAGATATTGAAATTTTTAAAAATTGGTCCCACTTGATTGGTCAAACTGTTTCATGTTCTTGGTTGAGTTTATTAAAATGTTTTTCGTTTTACTCCTTCTGCAAAAAAATAAACGAAACTATTCTTTTGTGGGTGTCGGAAACATATCTCCCCTGATTTCGTGGTAAATTTGAAAAGCTATAAGAATTTATTCTTTCTCTTCCATCTGCAATGGAATCGGATTGGAACCTTGAAATGCTTTTGTCACTCTCATCTTGGTCTGTATTTCTCCAATTGCATGTTGCCACCGAATTCGTTCTGCATTCATAATGACTCTCTCAGATTTGAAAGACGTACAACAAAATATTCGATTCGGAACCAGTCTGGCAAAAATACCAACAAATAGTCCGACAAATCCTAGGGCTATACTCAATAGCCAATAATAAGCACCAACTGGTGCAATTTTAAATATAGATCCACCAATAAACATTATGATGAATTGCAATGCTACTGTCAAAATCATAACTCCACAAAAATACAAGTTCTTGAGCAAATTGTGAAAAATATTCAATTTGTTGTCTAGTCGTCTGCAGCTAAATAAATCAAAATTACTTGATTTCATTAAATAATTGCATAAAAACAAAAGTGTTGAAAATAATTCCATCTAATTCATACTGTTCTCCGATTGAAAGGTCATTCTGAAGCTTTCCAAAAAACAATTCTGGCCCCAGAAAATTGAGGATGCAAGATACAATAATCTGATAAACACATTGAAAAGAAATCATTTTCCACATATTCAAAGTAATCAAGGGCGCATTTCTAGATTCAGGGTATCTGTCAAGCACTTCATCTGATGGATATTCAGTCGCCAATGCCAATGCTGCAAATGAATTCATAATCATATTAATCCAAAGTAATTGGATTGAATTTAAAGCCGCTGATGGTCCAGCTATTCCAGTTACGAATGTTACAATAACCGCAGTAATACTAACTGTCAATTGGAATTGTAAAAATTTCTTAATGGCATCATTCACAGTTCTACCCCACATCAATGCACGGACAATTGATGAAAAATTATCATCCATCAGAATAATCGAGGAAGCTTCTTTTGCTACTTCTGTTCCAGATATTCCCATGGAAAATCCAACATCTGCCTTCTTTAGTGCAGCTCCATCATTAGTACCGTCCCCTGTCACCGCTACAACTTCGCCCATTTCTTGCAACTTTTCCACTAAAAGTTGTTTGTCCAATGGAGACGATCTCGCTAATATTTGTAGTTTTGGAAGTATCTTCTTCATATCTGCATCATTTAATTCTCGAAATTGAGGACCCTCCATACAGATACCACCTTTAATGTATATCCCACATTTAGAAGCAATGGCTTTGGCGGTGTTGATGTTATCTCCTGTCACCATTCTAACAATGACTCCAGCTTTGTGACATTTTTGAACGGCGTGAGTGACTTCTGGTCGCAAAGGATCTTCAATTCCAAAGATGCCAAGTAAAGTCATATTTTCGGTAGGAGGAAATCCGCCTTCTTCAAGATGCAATTGTGAAAATTCTTCTTCTGAAAAATCTCGATATGCAATAGCAATGGTTCTTAAAGCATTTTGAGCGTACTGCTTGATTAATTGATCAATTTTCAACGTTATTTCTGGAGAGATTGAAGTGGTCGTATTTTTTAATTGAATTTGGCTGCAATAATGAAAGACAATCTCACTAGCACCTTTGGTATGCAATCTGTAACAGACTTTGCCATTTAGAATCATCTTGACGATTGTTGACATTGATTTTTTTTCACTTGAAAACGGAAAACGCGATTCAATTTGTAAAGTATCATGAAACTCTGAGAAACACACTCCGTATTTACTTTGCCACTCAAGCAAAGCGGTTTCAGTTTTATTTCCCACAAAGCGTGTCTTATTATCTACTCTCTCCTCAAAAGCCGAACAATTGGATGCAATACCTTCCATCAAAATATTCCAAACATTTGGCTCTATTAATGTCTTGACTTCACTGTCATTTTCATTTTCCCACGAAGCAGAATTATCAATCATTCCACTTACTACTGTCATGTTATTTTGAGTCAAAGTTCCAGTTTTATCAGAGCAAATTGTAGTGGCATGTCCCATCACTTCACAAGCACTAATGACTCTGACAAAGTTGTTATCTTTAATCATCCTCTTTCCGGCATAAACTAGAGCCAAGGTGATAGCTAAGGGCAATCCTTCAGGTACTGCAACTACCACGATAGTTATGGTTTCCGTAAATATTTCTAGGAATTCTATGCCGATAGAAGCTGGATCTTCAAAGTTATTGTTAACAGCTTCCGAGATTAGCATTTTCAAAACAAGAGCAAAAAATAACACCATTCCTGCAGTAATACCTAATTTTGCAATTACAGAAGTAAGGCGCATCAACTTTTCTTCGAGTGGTGTGGGCTTTTCTTCTACATTTAAAGCCAACATAGTCTTTCCGTGAAATGAATTGACACCTACTGCGGTAACTAGATATTTACCAACACCCTCTGCTACTTTAGCCCCACTAATCATAAATACATCCGAACCTTGCTTCTTCTCGATAAGGTCTGATTCTCCTGTGGTAGTGCTCTCATCGCATTTTAGATTGTAACCACTCAGAAATATCCCATCCACCAAAATAAGATCACCGGGTTCCATTTCAACAATGTCGCCAACTACAGCTTCCTTTGAGGAAATAATTTTAGTCTTTCCGTTTCTATACACTTTTACTTGTCGATCTTCTTTCTTCGCACATAATTTTCGATACTGTAACTCCTTTTGAAAATTATTTAGCGAGCTCACCGAAACTACAACAATCACGGCAATAAAAATTGCCACTCCTTCTGCCCAAGGTGCCTCATGATTTTGACCGTCCTCTGTAGGAATCACATTAAGTGATTGTAGAATTCCAATAATTGTACTGACGGCTCCCACAACAATCAGAATTCGTAGCATTTTATCTGTAAGCGTATCATTTACAATCGATAAGAGAGATTTTCGTGCGACTGGTGGAAGTACATTTTCACCGAACCACAATCGTCTCTTGTCAAACAGTTTGCGTTCGTGAAGGAGTAGCGAATTGTAAGGTGCGTAATGATCGATTTCTTCATCAATTGTTTCATCAATATTGCCTTCAACAAGTCCAGTCGAACCATTCACACCCAATTTATTCATTAAACCGTCCACTCCATTTAATTCTTTCAGCAACTCGGAATTTTTAGGATCAATCAATTGAGATAAGGTTTCAAGATCGATGTCGTAAGGATTTTTGGAGATATCCACACTGTGGTACGTCTTTTTCAAATTTGTGCCAGACATAAATTATTAACGTTTCAAGACGTTTGGCCTCTCCACTCAGATTTGCCGCACCTTAAGAACACGTGGTTGATAAACATTTCCATCATGACATCTTGCGCCAATCTAAGTCTCAAGTCAAACATGATAAAGTTGATAACTTTATAGATTAGTCTAATATGTCTCTTAAAATAATCAGTTTAAAAGGATTACGCGGAGTCATTTCCGAGAAATTGAGAAAAGGGTCTGTGTAGTATATGTGTTGTTTCTTGGAAGCTTTATGCCAGATATTCAGTTCAAGCTCGACTTTTACTCATCTCTTTATTTTACGAATGGCAGGTATTCTAGACGGTGTTTTGATTCTTTTCAATCAAGCACAAGGACGATTCTTCAATATTTTGTGAAATAAGTAATTAAAGAGAATTCCATTCATGCTTTAATTTCAAGCCAAACAGAGGTACCTCAAACTACTTTACAGATCCAAATGAGCTTATATTGATATGCGTTGTAAAAATTAATTGAATTTTTTATTAGTTTTTAAGACTGGATTCAACTAAAGATCTTCAATAAGGCCAAGTAAATTACTAAAAATAAGATTCTGCTAATTCTACCTTTGGTTATTATAACTTCAGTTTCCGCTTGGATATTCACATATTTAACAATTGCATTAGATGACATAATTGTCTCGATATCGGCAGAACCTAAATATACCAACGGGTAGGTCTTCCAGTTCCCATTTGTGTTTGCCAAGCTGTAAATACTCATACTGTCTTTAAGTTTGGACCATAAGTTGGTCTTTTTCTCAGGTTTGTGGCTTTTTGTACCGACTCTGTAATTTCTTTTGAAAAATTTAATTTTTTGTAAACGCAGGCGAATTGTGGTGAACATGTCAAGGTCCGTGCGTGGGGTAGTACATTTGGATTCTATCTAATTTCGAGCCACTTGATTGGTCAAACTGTTTCGTATTTGTGGACAAGCGTGCTTTGCAAGAGGTTATTGCATAAAAAGATATTGAAATTTTGAAAATTGGTCTTTAACCGCCAAGACAAATCTACGGAAATTATTTAAACTCAGACTAATTTACAATAAATCAAATTCTCAGAGGTTTTAAAAAAATGATATTGTTTCCAGATACCAGAGTTGTTAAATATTTGGGCGCAATGGACTGGAAAACTATATCCAAAGAATGAGTTTGATTGGTCGAATTTAGCCATTTCTCGAGCGATTTGTCACCAAAATCTCAGACTTCATTTAATTGGACATCGGTAATGTCTGTTGGTATATAGTACATCAAACAGAAAATACGTAAATGTTGCTCATGGGTTTGACTTTTGGTGCTCAAACTTATGTGACAATCGCTAATAGCTATCTGGAAGGTTCGCGTTATACCGTATTAGCGAACAAAAACTCCAACAATTGTCAATCTGCGTGCACATTGGATACATATTGTATAGCTGCTGCAAGCAATATTAAAGATAATACGTGTCATTTGTACTGGTATGGTATGTTGGACTACAATATTGATTGGGGAACATACCAAAAATATGATACTGGATTCGCATTGTATATCAAATCACAATACTATGCAAATTCGCAAATAGACCTTTCGACTTTATCCATGTATTCTTTGACCAATGGCTGGTTGTACCAAGCCTATGCTCAACCATTGGGAGGAATGTCGCCATCAAGTGCATCAAATATTGTCACTCTACTTACAGGTGATTCTAGCAACTATGCATATTCCAATACCAATTTGACGGGTTGGCAACGAACCACCAATGCATTCACAAATGCTCAAAGACCCTTTTTAGTTTATGCAACAGCTGATACAGTAGATGAATTTGGTGCTACAATTGCGGACGAAACTATGGTTTTGAATGATGGATTTGCCATCAAAACTGCAGTTCATTACTTATTTACAGACACAAAGTTAACGAAAGTCTGGGTAGATAACAATTTGGCAGCTGATATCTATAGTCAAACAACTGACAGAAGTATGTACGATTGTTTGATGACTTGTGTGGAAGCAGGTAAATCTAAATGCTACTGGGTGGGCTACGAGTACTTGTACAGAAGATGCACTATTTACACTTACAATTTGGATGGCGACCAGTATTTTGGAAAATCAATTGGGAGCGAGCTATTCATTTTAGATGTCAATGCTTACAACGCAAAGCCATACGTAGACTCTCAAATCACTACTGGTGCGCTTTTGGGCTCAAATATTGCTTCAACCATGAATGCTTGCTATACAACTTGCTCTACGACGACAAACTGCAAAGGTGTCAATTTTGATTCCATCAATCAAAAGTGCCAACAATATTCTAGCATCACGACCATTTCTGCAAACAAACCAGGTTACTTAGTTTTCCGTGCTGATGAATCTAAAACGACTCAAAGCAAAGAAGCAAGTTTGTATACTTCTGCATCAAAATATCAAAGTTACTTGGACCATCAAGAAAGTCTACTAGAAAGCTCTTTAGAGCACAGCGCTTCATTATATGAAAGTATTATGGAACACCAACAAAGTTTACAAGATTCTCTTGATTTATGGAGTTATACGAAAGAATTAAGGGATGAGTTTACTCAAGCAAAAAGAGAATCTTTGACTCAATCCTTACAAGATTGGTCTGACATTCAAGCTGAGATCACTCAGGCAAGTAGGGAATCTTTGACACAATCTTTACAAGAATGGTCCGAAATTCAAGCAGAAAAGAGTCAACTTGCCAAAGAGTCTTCTATTGAAAAGAGCCAAAGTATTTACGAAAGCTATCTAGATCATTTACAATCTTTGCAAGACAGTTTGGAAATTTGGAGTGAAAAACAAGCAGAAAGTACAGCTTCATATCAAGATAAGCAAGAGTCAATCACTGCAAGTTTACAAGACTGGTCCGAAGCTCAAAAGGAGTATACTCAACAACATTCTGAGGAGCTATATGAATCTTATTTGGAACACTTACAATCTTTACAAGATAGTTTAGATATTTGGAGTGAGAAGCAAGCTGAAAGTACTGTCTCTTATTTAGAAAAACAAGACTCACTAACTGCTAGCTTACAAGATTGGTCCGAAATTCAAAAAGAATACACCCAACAACACTCAGAGGAACTTTATCAATCTTACTTGGATCACCTTCAATCTTTGCAAGATTCTTTGGAGGTATGGTCTGAAAAAGAACAAGAAAGTACTGTAAACTATTTAGCAAAGCAAGAAGAAAGCACTGCTTCCTACTTGGAGCACCAAGATTCTTTGACTGCCAGTTTACAAGATTGGTCCGAAATTCAAGCAGAATCGACTCAATCTCTAAGAGAATGGAGTGCTGCTCATTCTGAAGAACTCTATCAAAGCTATTTGGAACACAGTCAAAGTATTTATGACTCCTATTTGGAACACAAAGAATCCTTAGATGAAAGTCTGGCTGTGTGGAGTCAAAACGAAGAAGTCAGCACTGCATCTTGGTTTGAGCATCAAGATTCTATTACAGCAAGCTTACAAGCTTGGTCTGATATTCAAGCTGAATTTACAGTCAGTCTACAAGAATGGTCTGCAGCTCATTCTGAAGAACTTTATCAAAGTTACCTTGAGCATTCTCAAAGTGTGTATGACTCTATTGTGGAGCACCAAGCTTCTTTAGACGAAAGTTTAGCTGTTTGGAGTGCCAAAGAAGACGAATCTACAGCATCATATCAAGCCCGCCAAGAGTCCTTGACAGAATCATTGGGTGCATGGTCAGAAGCCCAAAACGAGTTGACTCAAAGCTTAAATGAATGGTCCGCAGCACACTCTGAAGAAGTTTACCAATCTTATTTGGAACGCCAAGAATCTTTGGCTGCTTGGTCAGAAGCACAAAATGAAGTAACTGCCAGTCTTAAAGAATGGTCAGCTGCTCACTCTGAAGAAGTTTATCAATCCTATTTGGACCATCAACAATCTTTGACAGAATCTCTAGCTGCATGGTCAGAACTTAATGCTGCTAATGAAGATGCAATTACTTCCAGTTTAGAAGCTTGGAGTGCATTACATGGTCAAGAAATAGCTGATCAAGAAGCTGCTTTGACCCAAAGCTTGCAAGAATGGAGTGCAGTACACTCTGACGAATTGTGGGCTTCAATGGAAGAATCATTGGTTGAGTGGTCACTAGAACACAGTGATGAAATTTATCAAAGTGAATTGGACCACGAACAATCATTAGCGGACAGTCTTCGAGAATGGAGTGATGCGCTCATTGAATTAACTTGGTCTTTAAGAGACTGGAGTGATATCCAAGCTGAGTTGACTTATTCTTTACAAGAATGGTCTATTGAACAAGATATTATCACTGAGTCATTAAGAGGATGGTCGGAATTACATGTTTCTAAAACAACGTCTTCGGCACTATCAGAGTCAATCACTGCTTCAATGACTTCTGCTAAACTAGTTGTTAGGGCAGTAAGCAGCTCTGTTGGTAAATCAAGTGATAGCACGATTGAAACTACTGATTCTAGCAGTTTTTCAACAACTTCATCAGAAACAACTCTATTAAACGCATCTGTTGAACCAATTGCATCTGCTACTGAGGAATTGATCAATTTGTCCATTCCAATTTCTTCCACTTACACTGCTAGATTGAATGAAACTTTATTACCTGTCGGTACGAGCTCATCTATTTATGTGGGTGTAGTTCAAAATCAAAATAGCGCCAGCCAATTCAACTGGATGGCACTCTCCTTGATTTTATTGTGGATTTAAATAAAATTATACCTTAAAATACTTTATTTAAATGTTTGACTTCTATTTACGCTCTTTTCTTTTGAAATTATTGAATTTTCACCAATAAAATCATTTCTACGTAACGGTTTAAATTCACGCACCAATAAACAAGAAAATGATGCAGTTTTTGAAGATTTTACATATATCCAAATGAGATGATCAACTTCAAAATTTTTCCTGATCAGATTATCAACTAGTTTGAGAGTCTCTGATTGTGTCAGCATCATGATCTACTTCTTTTTGTATAACAACTTGAATTTCCAATTCAATGATTGGACCAGGAATGTCAACTAGAATCCTGACATCATCAGTCTTTTTATTAATCAATTTAATAAACTTGACTGCGTCAATTGCTTTCTTCCATCTCTTTCTGCTTAGATTTGTTGAAGTAATCGTTTGATTTCCGACATTACTCAAACTCCTATCTTTACCAGTCAACCAAGGATGATCGAGACATTCAGGCACTGTCATTCTTTGATTTGGATCCCTCTTTAGGCAGTGTTTTATAAAATTTGTGGATTCACCCATTTCTGGTATCGACACATCAACATTCAGAATGGCTTTTAAAGAATCCAAAGTTTGAGGTTTTTCAAACGGCGGATCGCCTACTTGCATAAAGTAAGCGATGCATCCCAATGACCATACATCTACTGAGTTTGAATATTCTTTTTTATCCAAAACTTCTGGAGCCATATATCCTGGGGTGCCGCACAAGGTTTTCATTTCATCATTGATATTTAATAATTTTGCAAGTCCAAAATCACCAACCATACATGTATTACAATCATCATAAACCCGTAGCAGAATATTCTCAGGCTTTAAATCACGATGCGTAATAGAATTAGAATGTAAAAAATCAAGCGCGCTTAATATTCTTTTGATCGTAGTGATAGTATCTTGCTCTGTAACACCACGCATCATTTTGTCAAACAGATCCTCACTTGCTAAATCCATAATGATGTACAAATTATTCACAGATTCGAAATAATCAATTAATTTTAAAATACTATCAGGAAAATTTGTAAATTTGGGAGTAGTGACGGTGGCAGACTCTTTCTTAGCTGCTGTGTGTTTGGTATTATTGCCTAGTTGTTGTAAAATGTTGATTTCGTTCAATACAATATGCTGCTTATTCAAAATTAATTTCTTGTTAAATATTTTTGCAGCATATTTCGTGTTTGTGGCAATATGGACGCATTCCTTTACTATCGCATACGAACCTTCGCCTAATTCTTTCCCTAATTTATATGGGCATGGAGCTAAAGCGGACATGTTTTAAGGAGAAGGGACTCAGCCTTGAATTTCAATATATTTAATAAGTTTATCAAAACGAGAAAAGGTTATAAAACGAATTAAGTTGTAAGGCTTTACCCCCAGCCCATCATTGTACAACTTATGGTGCCTTCATATTTTAGATCTAATTTTCGAAACATTTCAAATTTCTTGGTTGTCCATAAATTGAATGCTCACAATTCATTTCACTTGCCTAATACTTGGATCATTGCAATGTTTGAAGTTTGAAGTAGCCATTAGGCATTTTATGACATCGATATATTTCGCTCAAATTTCGTTGAATTTGTTCATCTGATAACAATAATGTTAGCAAATTAATGTCCTGGTTTGATTATATTTCACAAGCTAATTGTGATCTTTCAAGTTACACAAACCACAATCATTGTGTAATCATTTGATCCCGTGTATTGATGATCGAAACAAATACTCACAGGGAGACACAACAAAACAATTATCATGATTTTAATATATTTCTGCTTTGCGCAATTGATAACCACGAAAGTTGATTTCATACAGCATTATGAAAAAGAAGAATTACCGACATATGAAATTAAAATTTTTTATCCAGCTGGAAAAACAATTTCAAATATTTCCAGCCATGAGGTCGATCATATCCACCATTTTGATGAAGTCGTACCTCTTCCTACAAGCTTGGTTACCAATATGTACGGCAGAGTGACAATTATCATTCCTGTCAAGGAGTTTAAGGGAATTCATCTAAATTTTACCGCAGATGGTAAGGAATATACTATCTTTCCGGGTCTGGTACTTGCTGACAAGATACAAAAATCTAATATGTTTAACCAAAGTATGAATCAAATGCTAAAATCTGTTTTTCAGCCTTTATTGAAAATGAATACTCATAATATAACAAGTAATCAAATCTACCACCCTAGAATGTCTTCCGAACATCTACAAATGTCTCAAAATGGAGTTTTGTACGATGAGAATCATGTTGTACACTTTAAAAGAGATTTAAATGTCACCTCAAAACTCGCTGCAGTAGGGTTGAATACTAAACGAGCCATCAAGACATTAGTACAGGTACTTAAAACTGTAGGTGTATTTTTGCTGCACTTTTTTCAAGGTATCATGTCTTTGAGAGATTGGTCTTCGGTTTTAAGTACTCAAAAATTAATCAATAGATATCACATGGGAACTGTACCAATTATGAAAAAAGGTACCATGGCTATGAAATCGAAATTTAATGGTTTGGTGAAAAATTGGAGGATGAATAATTCCTTGAGTTTTTTAAATCAAGCTGAAAAATATCCAACGAATCAAAAAGTTTTAAATATCACAAAAAAATGGGAGAATAGACCAGTTGGCTCAATGACTTTGGAAGATTTGACAGTGCACCATGTCACAAATATCACAGTAACAGGTGGTCCTGCATCTTTGTTGCGAGAACATGGATTATTATTGGACAAAGTATCTAATAGACTATTGCAATTAGCAACCCCCGATGTAGTCTCTCAAGTGAATGACTTGAAATTGGAAAAAGACGCGACATCAAAAGACAAAATGTTCTTTTACTTATTGCGAAGTACTTATAAATTAAAGGATTTGGCTTTGTCATTATTACAATCGTCCTCTCTCATAGTGTTTGATATTGTAGAACCCATTATGGATTTTATGCAGCGACTGATTACAATTGAAGTGCCTGGCCTATCTCGCTTTTTTAAATCCATTTCTGATGGACCTTTGGATATTATGAATTTACTCACTTTGTGCACTGCGGCATTTATGAATTTTAATCTCTACGTATATACTGGCCAGACATATATCTTGAGTGAGAGAGAAATGGATGTTTTGACAAGTGATCCAAATCCAATGTTGTGGCCTTATAATTTTTACAAACATCCAAAAACAGGTCCATTTACCAAGGAAAAAGAATTAAAATTAAATCAGTTGCTAGATTGGATGCCGAGATGTCAAATGTTGTACTTTCAATATGTTGGCATTTTGTACGCAGATTTACAAACACTTACTGGATCCCCTAAATTAGATATTTTCAGCTGGCTGGATATGCTTGTATTTGCGATGAATTACATGTATTTAGTACCCTATTATCCTGTAGACTTTGTGACAGATCCTAAAGATGTGGAATTAAAAATCCAAAATCCTGATAAATATTGGTTTACATGGTATCTCCATTGGTTTATAGAGGTGATTGCTGGACAATTACAAACAATGCACTCATTTTATCATTTGACTTTGGGTTCAGCTATCAAAAATACCTATGATAAGACCAGATTTCTCATTCGAGGTATTATCGTTGGATTACCTCAAATGGTGGTTATAACTTGGATATCAGCAAATGTCTGGAAGAATTGTGATCCAAATGATCAAGATAGACTTTCTATTACGATTATCAATACATTGGCTTGGTCTGTTGATACGGCCAGCTACTTATACATGCTTGTATTTGCCAAACACATCAATGACCAGAGTCATAAATTAATGAATATGGTACGAGTTGATTTCATGGGTGCTTATATTGATATAACGATGCTTTCCCTTTATCATGCCAGGTTGGGATTAATGATGCAAAGTGGAAAATTTGGATTAATTGATTGATCTCATAGTAAATTAAAAACATGAATCATTTATTTAATCTTTCAGAGAAGTATACTGTCTCTCTGATTCAACAACACCTAAAAAGGCTGCAAATCTACGCTCTACTTCATTTACTCGGTTTTCCATATTTGATAAACGACATCCCACATTGTTTTCAATTTTAATTAAACTATTATCGCGCTGCTCAAATTGCTGCTCGTGATCCTCTGATTTACAACATTTCGAAATTTTTACGATTTGATTTTCCACCGTACAAGTATACTTATTTGGACTTGATTTGCGATTCATCTTGATCTTCAACACTTTTTTGTTTTGTTTCTTTGAAAATCCAGTGACGACCTTCATGTTTTGAGTACGAGCATTTTCAAGAGCTGACATTATGTATCAATCCGAAAATATAAAATTTGATAAAACGCTAAATTTCCCCAATCTGTGACCACCCTATCGATGGTCGGAGGCGTGTTGACTAGTCGTGATCCATTATTGGCATTGATTTAGATGATGTTCAAACTGGAACGAAAATCGATTTACGAATGAAAAATCTATTACAAGTCAGCAATTCTTATTTAGACTAAATTAATCTTAGAAATAGAAGGCAACTGTAATTTTGGTTTCTTTTAAGCAAACGTGTTATTAATTTTGTATTTCCAACGGAATATTCTAGTTTGTAGTTGATGAAATGAAAAATATCACAAACATTAGAATCTGTCAATTCCATGAATACTTTCGCGAAGATGGTTTGTGCCAGTGTCAATGTGTTGCTTCTCCATCGCACGTCAATTTTTCAAATTTTTATGGACCTTTTTTTTATTACCTGTTTTTATGGAACCTTGGTTTCAAGAATCTGGTAGAACTTACCCTTGAAACAATGACGACGCTTGCAGACGTACTGAACTACATTAAGGTATTACAAGAAAAGCAATTGTACATGCTGCTAACGTTCCCATTGCTGCAGAAATGGCAGAATCAAAGCCCCAAAAAATCACTCAAGTACCATGGTT
>JADGIG010000145.1:0-15710 GCA_018985235.1 Sanchytrium tribonematis
CAACACCCCATAGACTCATCTATGGCATACTCATCGCCTAAATTGATGTGCTTTTGAAAATTAAGATTTACATTTTTTAAATACCAATTCAATTCTAGGGAATGATGATGACCAGGATACTCATAACTCATATACTTGTAGGGATCCACTTTATTTAATAGTGTTGGTATTGTAAAATTCCTTTTAATCTCCTTCCATCTTTCATATTTCAAAATGCCTTGGAACGGTGGTGGCGTTATTCCACACTTGTTGTGAAAGAATGGCTTCCGATCTTTTGATTCCCAACTACATGAATACTTGCATACCTAAAAAACTCTCCATTTCTTCAAGTGACACACCAGAATATGCAAAATCCACAATTCCACCTGAAGACAATAAAGAGATTGCAGAAGCATGAGCTTGATTAAGAATGGACGTATTACATGCTCTATATAAATCTTGAATCATTTCTGAAGTCATAAATAACTTGAAGAAACTATATGGTGTTGATTCCTCATTTAATGTTTTTGGAAATTTACCACTTGCTTGTCTAAAGTTCATTGTATATGCCTCGTAATCTTCGTGAGAATATGTATTAAAAAAGGGAACCTGTGAATTATTTACACTCACTCTAGGTGCATTTCCGGGTACATTAGTGTTGTTTAAATTGTCTGTATCAAAATCTTCTTCCCCTCCTCCCAAATACAGACTACCTTCACTCTCTGCTTCACTAGATGTGCAGGAACCTAATTCTGATCCATAATACTCATCTTCATTGTAATTTACGGTATTTTGGTTTCGTGTCACTCGACTCATTTTTGTGCCAAATGAGGTGAAGCCCCATGTCTCAAACAAATACGTCACCGGTGACTTGAATCTTCCTCAGATCTAAGCCATATAATACCAAAGGCAATGGAATCATTTGGAAGAAAGCTTATTCAGGAACTGCGAGTTGAAGATACTATTTATAAGCTTGATCATGCGGAGTAGGTCTCTTCCGCTTTCTTTGTTTGGAAGTCTGCTGACAAGGTGCGTTTGGTGGTTGATGTTAAAGAACTAAACCAGTGGATATTCAGACAAAATGTATATCTTTCTACAATAGACGGAAAGAATACAGTCTTTATTTAAAAAAATCTTACTGGAGAATTTCATCAACTCTTGCTTGATAAAATATTTTCAATTTATACAGCATTCGTACTCTTTTGGGGAGTATACGCCTATAAAAAGATGCCGATGGTCTTTGTTCCTCTCCTGAGGGCTTCCAGGATTATTTGTATACCATATTGGGGCATCTCGAATACTTGCTGATCTATTTTGATGACTTGTTGATTGTCGCAGATTTTTTCTCCCAAGCTCTGGATTATCTCGAGCAAGCACTTGCAATTCTAGCAGATAATTATGTGAGAATCAATCTTGATAAATCATTCTTTTTGAGATACTCTGTTCCATACTTGGGTTTCCAGTTGTCCCCAAGCGGTATATCATCCAAAAAGAATAAATTTGATGCTCTATTGGCTTTGCCTCCTCCTCAAAACAAAAGTGACCTCTGTCGTCAATTGGGATGTCTTTCCTTCAATCGTCGGCTAATCCCTCAGCTGTCTACGATGACTGCACCTTTAACTGAATACTAAAGATGCTAAATTCCAATTAACCGCTAAACACTTAAAAACACTCAAATATATTTTATTATTGGTCAACGAGCGCTGTTGGTTTACCAGAACTACCAAAGAGAATTCACAATCAATTTCAGTTTGACGACAATAATATCCCTCAACCTGTATATGATTTTCATCCAGAAATGCATCATGGGTCAAATCTAATAGCAAAGTACCAGATAGAGGACCACTGATTTACGGCAATATATTAGCTGATTTCGCAGCGTTACTATATACAAATCCAGTACGACCAGCAATGCAAATGAATAGACACGCATTACAGGCACAATCTACGAAGCATGAATATGAAATTCGCATATCATACTTATTTAAAACGGCAAAGGTTTTCCACAAAGTACCAGATGAAATATCATGGAGGCAAGTAATCACATCGTATAATGGAGAAGTACGGGTACATAATATACAGGCATATCAGTAAATTAAATTAGTAGAAAAAAACGATGTATCTGCGTGTATGTTCACAAGTTAGGAGGATTTATTTGTATGTTTTGCCTAAACGTCAGGCTGCCAAACAGTGTATGGATAATGTCTTGTCTACGAAACGTGGTGAGCACTTGAAAAAGTTTTTGTTGAGTAATTTGAAATTTTATCATTATCGATTTTACTTTTTTAAGAATGTAGATTGGCAATCTATTTATTAAATACCGTAGGAATACGCCCGCTAGTCGGGCAACCTAATCAAAATTCCTCTGTCTTCGCTGAACAAACAAAAATAAACCAAAGAATCAGTTCAAAAAGTTCGATTGTGATATTTTTCAAGATAAAACTATCAATATTATCAGGAATAGGAGTTTTTAAGGATTTCGAGTCAAATTGTCCTGTAAAATGAATATCCAGTGTCATTTAAGTTTGGATAAATAGAATTTTTGGACAGCTCGTAAAGCGGTATAAATGAGATTTTGGAGTTGTTGGAAGGAATCAAAGGATACAATTAGGATAGAAGTACTTTTTAAATAAAATGTACTAAGCCGGTTCATAAATCTGCCATGAAATTTATCATTTATTTGAATTAAGTAAGTCAACCCGTTCAAGTGAAAAATTGCTTTGAACATGCTTCAGCCATTCCGAATTACTTATGAAATATTTTTAAAAAAAATTCCAAATTCCTTATCTTTTATAAATTCAATTAAAGCATGCAATATTGGAATAACTATATCATATTCACAAATAAATTCGACCAAATTAACTCCATAGACATCGAAATAGTAATAAACTTATAATTTTTATACCAGAAGTTTGTTCAATTTTAGAGAATTATCACAAAAATCGATCACAGGAGAAGTTATATTAGTTACAAAAAATCGACACAGTCCTGAGTGTGACATTAATTGCAGAAATATTTTGGGACAAATAAAATTTGGAATGAAATTTTAAATAATGTTTTTGCCAGACCTTTGTCTAGTTTTTGGCTGTACATTTGTTAACCCCGTTTGTCCCATTCAAATTGATTTGAACAGATGATAATAAACTAACTAACTAACTATAATCAGAATGAAAGACTTGGAATTGAAGTGAGAGGACATTGCTTATTTGGGGATATGGATGATTTTTATACACAAAAAATGATTTATCCGAATATTCAAGCAGACGGAATTTTTGTGTCATTTTGGGGTTGTTTTTCGTATTTTGGTTTTGTTCCAATTGTGATCTTGGAAGGTCGTGTAGACACCGTACACTACTGCCATATTTTAGAAAATCATTTGTTACCTGAGGTGGATGGAATTCAGCCATTGTTTATGCAAGACGGAGCAATATTCCACACATCTCAATTTACAAAGTCATTTTTGAGGTCGAAATATATTGAATTATATCCATATCATTGCCCCCAGAGTCCAGATATGAACTCTATTGATTGAATTCGGGGTATTTTAAGCAAAAGTTGCCGTATTTAAAACCCTTCCCAAAAGATAAAGAAGAATTATGATTACCACCATAAGTTAGTGGCAAGTATGCCCGATAGAATAAGAGAGATACACAGAAGAGATAGGCAGTGGATTAAGTACTAATAAACATTATTGACTTCAAATTGGGGTGGTACAAACGGGGTTAACAATTGTAAATGATTTGCATTTACACTTTTTGTGTCACTTTTGTTTGTATTCTTTGTAATACCAAATTTAAAACAAAGTAGTTAGAACCTCCAATATTTCAGTTGTATGAAATGGCAATCTTGGGAAGTGCAAAAGTGGTGCTGCCGTTTACAGTGACTAGTTGATATATAGAACTTCCACAATCTATTATTACGTAAATCAATTGAACTATGAGTTTAAACAGTTGATTGAATTTCTTCGGAAAAAAATTTAGACTTTTATGAAATTAAAATTAAAGGATAAAATGAAGCTTCTCATCAATGAATTGCTGCAAAATTGGAAATTCATGCTATGCAGAACGAGGAAACAGAATGACCAATCCAATTTTGAGCAAGTATTAAACGATTTTTGGCCTATCAAGATGGAAATTGGAGAATCTGTTGGGGAATTTGGAAAAAGATTACAGAAATTGTCCGAGGTTTTTGTGTTGATCAGAGGACTCTTGTGAGGCAGTTTGATTGTCATTGAGATTTCTTTTTCGTGAAAAACGAGTGCAATGACAAATCAAAAATTAGAGATGCACTTCAAAGTGCTGCGACTGTCGAACAAAATTGGGGTGGAAAAGAAAAATGCACCAATCAATTTACTACTTCTAGTGCAAAGTGTTCTAAATGCAATGGTGAGCTTCAGGGACGATGTGTTTATAAATATTGAAGAATATTTATTGAAGCACTAAATGTTTGTGAGTGTCTTATATTGTTGATACGTGAGCTGCTATAAGTGTTTTGAGGCGAGCTACTTTGATAAATTAGGAGTAGACTTATTAGAATATGATAAAATGTATCAGTAGTTCATTCAAACATTAAAGTACTGGGTATGCAGAAACTGAGCGTGTCTCAGCAGGATTTATGTTGTTTTGAAAGAGGTTTTCCCTAAAGTACCCAAGGTTGAGAAGGGACTGGCTGGCAAATTAGGTACCCAGTAGTAAGAAAACTTCAATTGAACAGATGATGCTAAAGTGGCATTGCGCGCTATCGCTTTTGATCTATTCTATGATGCTATAATACACGGAATATATGGTTCACTGCACCAGAATGGTCAATAAATAGCAAGTGTTCAAAAATAGAGAGTTCCTGAAACTCTTTTGAGAATTTTTTTGTGTGCAGGGTGTATCAGCAGATGTACCAAATGGGTCAGAAGAGGTTTATGATCCCAATTTGAGATGTATTTGCTTGATTGATTTAAAACTTGACACTTTGAATTTGAGTGATATAGGCTTCAAATATATCCACAACACGTAATTGGGATTTGGAATCAATGAATTTAGTTTTGCAAGCAAAAAGACGCAAAAATGTATCACAAAATTATAATCGGAAAAGCCTATATTGATTTATTAACACAACACGTTTTTGATAATTATCATTAGTTTTTATGGCTGCATTTTAAGTCACTTACAAGTTGGTACAGGCTGTCGTAATTGCAATTTGAGTCAACCTTCAGTAAGTATCCAACTTATCTGCTAAACAAAGTTCAATCCACCTGTTCCACAATCTAATCTTAAATCAGTTGTAAGATGGTCTGCTTACATTGATGTACCAAAAAATATCAAAATGTTTGAAATGATATTTATTATTTTAAAACGCGACTATATTTCTGTGTTCACTTTAAAAAGAAACGCGAAATTTGAGGCTGTTTGGAGGAAATTATGATGTTTTTTCACAGAATTTTACTTCATTCGTTTGTTATTTGATGGAATTCACTTGGAATAAAATGTGTTAATTCCATATATCTCGTGTTATCTGAACATTTTTACTGTGTAGCTGGTGTTATTTTATGCAAATCCATAAAGAAGCTTTTCATTGAGCCGTTTTTTAAGAAAGTATAAGCATCACGTTCAGGTATGTCTACCTGTAATAGTCCTTCAACTGCCATTGTATCAAAAAAACGTTCCTTTGTTGTTATCACCAAAAAGTAAATACTTTTTGAGACAAGTGCGGTTTAATTAGCTTCTCAAACCATTCTCAAGAGAACATCAATACTCTGCATTTTAACCAGTATGTGATATAGAGAACCGAATACAGTCAGATCGCCAATTTTTTTTAAAGGTTTCGAAAAGACGCCCCTAGGCTGTATTGTCTTCATTTTGGTATATTTAATTTGACGGAAATGGGAAAATATTAGCCACTTTACACTCCGAACAAAAGATAAGATTAAAATTTTCAATCTCACACAAATTTTGCACATTCTGCATATTTAGCATAATTCCATTCACGTTCCAGACAATTAAACGTAAACACTGCTCTACCTTTTTTTAGGGTCAATTTTAAAAAATAGCTGATTTTCGAGCTTCGGCAAGATCTCATTTCCCCAGTCCGATAGTTGTCCTTGGTAATAAAATCTAACAATTTGGATTATCACGTACTGCAAATTCTATACCCGAATCCTAGATGATATGTAAATTATCTTGAACTTGAAAATTGAAATAAAAAGTGAAAAGCTTTAAATTGATCTGTTTATAAATGAATCAATTTTGGAGACAGCTTTGAAAATCATTTCAAACAGGCAAAGCCTTTTTTAAGGTTTATATAGGATCCGAATGCTCTAAAGAGATGGTCTATTTTCATATTGTTGAGAAAAACACCAGTCAGTAAGTTAGTGTCATGTAAACATGTAAAGCATCCATTATGCTTCATGAGGCCTTTTAGGCATATTGGATTGAGCCAAATGGGTATTTTGAAAAATTCGGGTTTAATTATTATTTCCAGCAGAGCATGGGATAAACAATTGGCACTACCACGACAAATGCAATTGTTTAAGAAATGGTATATCTAGTTCACCGTATACAAAATGAAATAATTTAATTACCAAATGACCCAAATGTCATGGAAGAATGGTTCCAAAATCTTTCCCTTTCTTATTTTGTCTTGGAAAATTCTGGGTGCAGTATTTAACCGCATATTTTGACTAAATATGACAAGAGACAAGTGGCGTATCTCCCATATGAGAAAGGGCAATTTAAAAATCACAAAGCAACAACAAAGTCTTGTACGTTGAAATTGATAAAAAGACTACTTTGCTTCTCGATATGAATATTTACTTTCCAAACTTAGAAAACCGAAGAAGGGTGTAAAAAGATTTAGTTTTTATGTTGAACTAATCAAAAATCCCGCCTCTTTTATTTCCTGAAAACTAAAGTCTTCACCAGCTCAACTCCCCCGGGGGGACTTGAGTGAGTAATTAAGACAGTATGCTCAGCTTCCCCCCCCCCATACTTTTAAAATGTCAATAAATAACTACTTAATTCATATATTTATTCATTTTCACCAGTTAAATCAATGGTTTCTTGTGCTTCAAATCGAGGATTATTTACATCAGAAATTTCCTCATCTTCATCAAATGCAATTTCAAACTCTTCGGCAGTCATTGAGTATGTTGTTCCATTTAATTATGCATTTACAACATTAGACCAAACTGGAAAGCGCTCAAATGATGTAATAAATTGTGAACCTAAGTAAAACTACCTAAGTCACTTACTTTTGCCATATGTAATTAATTCCTCAACATTTTCAATCAAATAACATTTTAAAGTTTTTTCGATAATCTCACGAGTCACTTTTGCCCATTCACAGACAATCCAGTCTCTTAATTTTACAATTCCTGGTTTTTAGAAGACTTCTGGCTAGTTTGGGTTTGCTTGAAATTCATCAACTTGTTCATCATAGAAGTCTAAAATTGATTTTCGAATTCCAGCTTTAAAACTCCTAATCAAACCAACATCTGCCAGTTGACAATAACCTGTTGTACCTGCTGGAACTTTAATAAATTTAATATTCTTATTCTGGAAGTATGATTCAATTTTGGATCCAGTATGAGCGCTTGCTTGATCCAAACTAACAATCCATTTCCAAACGGAAATACATGATCCATGTATTTCTTTAATAATTCTTGAGTAACCCAACCTTTTTTCGTATAACCGACAATCTTGTTTGTTTGGATTGTGTTAAACTTTGGAGCTAAATTTGTTGGATGTACAATTAATGGAATAATTTTTTCATGATTTTTTCTCACTGCACACATTTTTGTAACACTTAGTTTTTCACTAAAACCAGCAAATTTCATACCCAATTGATACCATTTTACGACTGTTTCTACCTCGGTATGTAAATATTTTATCAGCATTTTTTCTCCAATCTCTAATTGTTTTTGGATCAACTTTGTTATCTTTTGCAAGCTTTTTAATACTAATTGAACCTTGTACTAATTGTAATAAAGCTTTACGTTTATGTTTGATCATTAAAGATTGTAATTTACGTGGATGATTTCCATTTGTCATTTTTAAAATTTGATGTTTGGCCCAACTCTCCTGGGAAGAGTTGAGCTGCCAAAGACTTTACAACCAATTAAAACAATCCAGGATTGTGCATTGAATCATTAGAAAAAGTAAAATGCTAATAAATCATTTTTAAAAAACAGATAGTACAAAATGGACGGATCTCCATATCGACCAATTTCTGAGTTGAGCTGCTATAGACTTTATCTCATGAAATTTTTCAATTTCATTGGTGGTTAGGGAAACACGCCAAATATCTACAGATATAGTCTAATTGTTTTCATACGTAAGAAAATGTCCAATGAGTATCAGGATCGGAATGAATACCAGTTGACCGCTCTTAGCAGCGTATTCACATGAACTACAACATAAATGATTATGATAAGTGCTGAAATAATATGAACTAATACACAAATGATTATGATAAGTGCTGATTTGGTATTACTAACATCATCACCCAGAGGGGATGAGTTATTTGTGTTTGAGGGGGATTCAATAAAATGTTTATTCATAATCTGTCTTCGTTCTCTTCTGGGATCTGCTTCTATTTATGTAATCTCAAGTATTACAAAGGATCTGAGACTTTAAAACAAGGGGGAACCAATCAAAAATCAACATTAACTATGGGTCAAATCACTTTTCATATTGTTGTTGACATCCCTCCAACTTGCATAAAACCGAAAGGGGAAGAAAAATCGTTTTGAAAATAAATAAATCGTATTTATTTATCAAACTTAACAGTAGTTAATAAATGATGTAATGAATGGTTCTGGTTTGTTAAAACGCGAATCATCAAATCGCGGAACGCAACACTGTCTCAGATGTCAACTAGGGGATGCCAATCTTGCTCGATTTCGTAGTCCTCATAACGAGTATCAACCTCCATCTGAAACATGTGAATGTTTCCATTGCGATAGCAAGCAATGCGAATATCCTCACATCGGGAAACAATAAATTCACGTTCCATCTCCTTTTTTGCGGCAGTTTTGCCTGCAATAGCAACATCTTTAACAATTCGTTTCACATCCGCTGTTTCATCAACAAAAGATCGATTTCAATCTCGCTCAAAGTTGGTCAAATGCTCAATAAAGCGTCGGATAAGCGCAGAATTCAATTTTGAGCGGATTTTTTCGCAGGCTACGCTTTTTGAGATTTGGAAAGATCATTTATGTGAAACGAAAGGGCGAGTTACTTTTAAAATTAAAATAAATTGGTTTGTACCCAATCACTAAAATGGGCAAAATTACCAAGTTTAATTTTAACATTTGCACCAATCACAGACTTTTTTTTAAATAAATAATGACATTCCACAAATTAATTAATACTTTGAAAATTAACCGGGTTGTATGGTTTTGTTTAACCAAAGACTATTCAACCAGAGTCATAAACGGTTATTTGATAAATATGCAGAATTTAAACAATATTTGGAGAAAAAAACTTGATTACTCAAGAAAGAAAAGTTTCCAAATTTGAGCTGTATTTGACAGTTGATTTAATAGCAAAAACTATAAGTCAAGCATTTAGTTTTCGAATTTGTTCAATGTGACATTCAATAAGTTTGTTCTCTTGATTCCGAAGCTTAGCAATGCTTGTTGTTAGCATCTTCACAAAGGTAAAAGGTTGGTCGGTAAAGTAGAGATCATGTTTAGATTACCTCCATGAATTTGTATCAAGTACTTTAGCGATTAGAAGCTTCTAGAGATCCCTTTATCTTAGTTTGATAACACATTCCGTGTTACATTCTCTTTTCTTTGAGTCTTTAATACCCATTTATACAATTAATCATACCCAATAATTTATTCATCATGAACATTACTGTAAAATGAATGATTGGGATCGTTTTTAGCATTAATAATATAGTCACGAAAAGCTAAAGTGTTTTCCACATTTTTGATTGTTTCCCAATAACCAACCGTCTCATCCCCCACAAAAAGACTTTGAATTTAAACAGGTAGTTCCAGTCATTTTGTGATCCGATCTTCTTATAATTGAAGTCTGTGATCTTTTCAACGTCAAATTGTTCTTCAATTCATCCTTCATTGCCTCAATTCCTGCTTCTACCTCACTAATTTCTTTACTTGCAGTGGGACCTTGTTCTGGATAAATTGAAGCCAAAAACTGTTACATTTGTACCATATAGAAATGGTCTAAATTTATCTAATGCATAAAGAATTGCTATGCATTCTTTTTCCCTAACATCATAATTTTTTTTTCTGCACCTTGAAGTGTTCGAGATATGAACCATATTGGCTTTTTATCTTGAGCGAGTACTGCGCCAACTCCATATTTGCTGGCATCAGTTTTTTTTTATTAATTTATTTGGAAAACCGAGATCAAGCATTCAGCAAGCCCCGATACCATACGTCTAGTTGCGTCCATTCCCTGTCAAGTACATAATCGAATCCTTTTGAAATCATTTCAAATTTTGACTCATTTTGCTGCTTTTTGTGTCTTGTAAATGAGCAGTAATATGGAGCAATTCTGGCTTTTAGGTGGCATTTGTGGTAGTTTGTGGCAATGTAAGCAACATTGGATACTTAATCTGCAATGTGATTCCCATGGGAGTATTCTGGGTCGTCAATTTCCTTGTGAGAGGCAACCCATTTCACAATCACTCGCGACCAATCAACTTGCACCAGAACATCAGCATTGGCAATTTGACCATAATCTGTGCCATTTCGGTATTTCTCAATCAATTTAAGACATGCTTGGTTATCAGTAAATATCAATTTCATTCTTCTGTCGCTTTTATGTGCTAAAATGCATTCTGCGATACAAATTAATTCAGCGCGTGTGCTATCACAGCATCTTGAATGCCTTGTTTTGACAATTAAAGATGGCCCCAAATGATTTATCTGGTTCCAAGCCATATTTTAGCAGGGAGGCATCCGTGTAAAATACCATAAAATCCTGCTCATTTAATTGGATAAATGGGTCATTTCTCTTGTTGTATTGTCTTATCAGTTCTAATAATTGTAATTTGGTGTCTGTAGTGGGTGTGGAATAATGAAATACGGTGGGTATTGTGATCAAATCTAAAAAGCAATTCACTGTGCCAGAAGGGGAAGAATGATTGGAATGGCACTTGGGACAATTAATAAGGTGTCTAAATGGGATTTGTTTCTTGATATATTTGATGGTGCACTTGGATTTGCTGTTTATCTTGTGAAATAATTTGGGATGGTTGAAATTGTATTTGGATTTGGGGTAATATTTAACCTGTTTAGTGGGTAATCTTAGTCTGTGGACTGTATGGCTGTTAAATCTGTTAAATAAATCACGTCATCTCAACATGAAATCTGTGTTACACTTATTCGATTAGTAAGTGCCAGATTGTTGGCATTGTTACGTTTGTTTGTAATATTTTCATTTCCCGAAACTCTTTTCAGCGTTATGGGATCAAGACTTTTTATGTATTTCTCATAAGTATGGTGATCTGGATGAATAGGTAGTGGTCCCTTGAAATCAATATATATTCTTTATTGAAATATTTGCAGGGGTACTAGTTTCAAATTGGTGTTGTAGTTTAGGCGCTTTAGCCAAAATACAAGATTTTCAAATTTTTGATTCTAGATTGTTTTGAAGGAAAGTAGTAATCAATTAAGTCTTTAATAACAAAATGTAAAAGGATACAATAGACTATCCATTGCAGATCAGTCTACAGACAGCAACAAAGGGATATTTAAAATTGATCAAGGGGCAGAACTTGCTGGGGGTTTTTGGCCTTTGTAGTTTCCTACAACCCCATGATGGTAAACGAAAAAAAAGATTAAAAACCAGATCATGTCACAAAATTTGAAAAACTGCAAGAAACACGACACTTTGTGCATCAATCCTTCCGAAAATTGCCGCAAACAAAAGATAATGTTAATATATTGAAAAATAATTGAGATGCGATTGGCTCAAAGGCCTTGTAAGACTTATAGGACAGATTGATAATTATCGTGGTCATCCGCTTAATTGATTGATTGTTAAGCGAGTAAAATTATCCAATAAACTTGGTTTTAATGCAGCTTTACAGCATGCCGTTCCCAACATATAACCCATGTTTCAACTTATGAAATAAGATGTGCAGAATCAATATTGGAGCTGCATTGACCACGAAAATTCGTTTACAACTTGTATTGTGCATGGTAAAGGGAGATAAAAAAGCATTGTCTTGCGGTTAGCGTCAATGACATGAATGGGTTTGGAGGAGATCTTGAATTAAAATTCTCGGAAGTGTCAGACAGCTTTCTTTTTGGTCTAGGTAGAGGTTTATCAATAAATAAATCCAGATTTATTAATATACTTCTACCTCATTAAGAATGAAGATACTCTCTTAAATCGTCCTTTGTACTGGATTGTTGCTTGAATAGCCTGACACATATGAATTTTATCTAAGACGGCGTTTTCGTTAAAAGGAACAAGGCCTCTATCAAATGTTTTTAAATACACTAAACTAATGGTAATAATCTTGACTCCCATTCTCAATTTTTCTGAGATCGCTTGTTTGAGAGTATATTGATTTTTATGAATAATTTCTGAATTAGTATTCATTGGGTCATTATACAGCTTTGTTTTAAATTTTAGTGGTTCAAAGTATTCACCATTAGAAATATCAAGTAGGGTGCAGCAATACATGACATGTCCTTTTTGTTACAACATATTAGCTCTCATCAATTTCGGTTAAACACTCAAATATCCTGGGGTTCAAGATGATGCACCTTCGCAACTCCGCTTTTTCATGAGCGAGAACTTGCAAACAAAAAATATTTAAGGAGTAATTTACTATGGATTATTTTTTAGTTTGCTTATCGGGAGGTCCGTGTGCTGGAAAATCATCGGTTCAGGCGATTTTGGCTGATGTCCTAGAAAACAGTGGTTACAAAGTCTATAAATTACCTGAAGCCGCCACAACGCTATTCAACTGTGGAGTCAACTTTATGGATTTGTCAGAAGATCAACGATATTTATTTCAAAAGCACATAATAAGGTTCATGATGAGTCTAGAGGACCCTTTTATTGATTTGTGTAAATCAAATGCTAAGAAAGGAATCAAAAGTGCCTTGATTACAGATCGTGGCTCAATGGATCCATCAGCTTACATTTCTAGAGATTTATGGCTTAAAATGCTAAGTGAATTAAATTTAAATGAAGTAGAACTGAGAGATTGTAGATATGATATTGTGATTCATATGGTGTCCGCAGCGGATGGCGCCGAAAAATTTTACAATTTGGCCACTAATACTGTCAGAACAGAAGGCATCGAGTTAGCAAAAGAGTTGGACGAAAAGATCAGGAATGCTTGGATCGGACATCCTTATTTAAGTATAATTGATAATTCTACTGGTTTTGATGAGAAATGCAACAGAGTTGTTCAGGCTGTCTTGAAACGTATTGGACTTGTAGACAAACGATTTGGAAGTGGAATCAAGAAAAGAAAATATCTAATAGCGCCTGAGTTCCAATTTACTGGGAAATTTCCTGTTGGCTTTCGAGATTTTTCTGTGGAACATTTGTATCTGACAAGCGAGAAGGATCAATATAGAATTCGAAAAAGATGGGATGATAAAGGCATATTTTATAGTTTAACTATCAGAAAAAGCCTTTTTGATCAAAAAATTGAAGAGAGAAGAGTCTTAACGGCAAGAGAATATGAAAATTTATTTTCTCAAAAGGACCAAAATAGACATACAATTTTGAAAACTAGAAGATGTTTCTTGTATCACTCGCATTATTTTCATTTAGATTATTACGAGCAGCCACATAATGGTTTAATGCTGTTAGAAGCCTATATTGAGGATAGCCAAGCGAAAGTATTACCTGATTTTCTGCCGATTGTCAAAGAAGTTACTGAAGATGATTCGTTTAGTATGTTTAATTTAAGTTTAAAATAAATTTCTGAAGATTATTTTATAAAAAGTAAAGGAAATCGCTTCCAACTCCCAAGTTTTAAAATCTAAAAATCATGTTTATCTCTGGTTTTGGCCCATTTCAAAGAATTAAGGATAACCCATCCTTTAATGCAGTAAAAAACCTTTTAACAGATAGGAAAATTGCACTGTTGCCAAGAGATGCCAAATTTATTAGTCAATGGAAAACTTTAATACATTTTTACGGTAAAAATGTCAAAGTTTATTTACATAGTGACGATGATACCATTAAAAGCCTTTTCTCGGAATTAAATTTAGTAGATGCATTATCAGAATCAAATTTGGAAATCTATTTCGATTTTCCACCAAACTTTAAACTGTTAGCGATTCCATGTGTTGTGGCATATGACTATGTAGCTAAAATGGCTGAATTTTACTGGTCATTTCCATTCAAATATGCCATCCATGTAGGAGTTGGTCATGCTGGTAATTACAAATTAGAATTATTAGGAAATGTCAAATATTCTAAAACTGATATTTATGGAAATTTACCGCAATTATTACCAAAAACTGCCAGACATACTATTTTACCAATTCCTCAAGTCTTTAATAGACTTTCTAAAAAATATAAGGTAGATCTTAGTTGTGATGCTGGAGGATATGTTTGCGATTACACAATGGCAATTTCCAACCACTTTAGCCATGGAAAGAGTGTCTTTATTCATGTTCCGTCGGATGGAGATGTGTCAGAAATGACTGATTTTATAAAAGACGTGATAAAAATTATTGATGACAATTTTGAGCAAATTTAGCATGAAGTGGGAATTGACCAGTTGTGGATGCACATTTAAAATATTCATAGTAAAACTGCTCAATCTTTAAACACTCTAAGCAAATTATTGAGAAATTCCAATTTACAACAATTTATTAGTTTCATACACTGCTTCAACATACAAAACTTGAGCGCCATTTCAACAATAGCAAATTAATGACAGGGTCTCTCTGTTTCGATTATTTCTTCAGGTTTATTGACCTGCAATGCTTCAGATGAACTATTTTCAGAGTCTATTGACTTATTTTCAATTTCATGTTTTTGTCCAATTTTCTTATTCAAAACAATCCAGATTAACAATAAAATGGCAAAAATTGCGGAAAATAAATATCCATAGACTTTTGAAGACTTGTTCTTCATTCCTAAAAATAAAGTAACCAGACTTGCAAAAACTGTAAAGTATCCGAGGTACCAATGTGATTTGTCCCTAATTGGAATGCCTTTTCTGTTTGGATTGAAGTGTTTGTCGATATAATAGCCCAACGTAGATTGCAGAAAAAACAGAGAAAAGACAAATATTCCGAAAATTGGATGTGGGTCTAATTTTCCTAAAAATATAATACCGTGACGATCTACTACAATCAGAATTAAAGCCAGTATCATAAATATTGCAGCAATTGAGTTCAAAGCAATGTGAATCTTCATCCAATTTGGAAATTTAAATTTAAAAAATCTAGTTAATATAATAGACAACGGTAAAATAAAAAACCAAGACAGACACATCAAAACTCCATGGGTCGTTTGAAGAGCTGAGCTGTAGTTATCCAAGGCACTAAAATCTCCATTTTCTAAATTCATTTTGAAACTACCACTCAAATCATGATACGGTATAGCTGCACTTTCATCAGCAGAATTAATTTTATCAACACCCCAGCACCATATAAAAGAATTAACGGTATTGATTGTTGGCTTGTTGGGCTCTAACAATGTTCTAGAAAGCTGTGCTGTGACTCGATTGTTACTAGTTCCGGAATTTAAAAGATTCCAGCTATTTTTTTGACTCGCAAT